>JABSTT010001786.1:0-78343 GCA_013339685.2 Hyalomma asiaticum
AGACTGAACGGTGCTGCTCCGTGCCAGGTTGCGACACAGGGCACCAGAAAACACACCGGAAAAAGCTTCTCTTCCGTGCCCCTGCCTGCAAAGAAGCGTTTTCAAAGAAGGAATTCAAGGGAGGCGAAAAGTTGAGGCCCGTGTGCTATGCGATGTCAGTAAAGGTTAAAAAACCCAGGTGGTCAAAATTTCCAGGGCCCTCTACTTCAGCGTCTCCCATAATCATAGCATGGTTTAGGGACGTAAAACGTCATAAATAAATAAATAAATAAATAAATAAATCAATGAAGCGTTTGCCAATGCTCGGGCAATCCCAAGGGCTGACAAGGTGTTGCGAGACTACAGTTTGTTGTAGTGGTTGCTCATTCGAGGAAATATACTGGAGACCGCAGTAACTGCTCTCATAGATGACAGAAGATGGAGGGAGAGGGGAAGAGGAATTAAAAGATAAGGACAGGGAGAGCGAGATATATTATTTGTAGAAAACATGCACGCAAAGCTCTCGAAGTTCGTTTTATATGCGGCCACCTCGGGCGTTTGTCGCCCGAGCGAACACTGAAACCTTATTGTGTATTATTGTCGAATATTCCCGTCAGGTTCCCCCTTCCTCCCCCCCCCCCCCCCCCCCAATTGTGAATAAACTATGCCACGGCCATATTTATTGTTGTCACTGTTTGCAGTCATAGTAAATTGCATTGTAATCAGTTCGAAATGACATGCCAGCGTCGTGAAACAAAAGGAACGGCTGTGTGCCCACTGTCAAGAACTGCCGAAATGGTGGTTTTGAGGTATGCGCCGTTTCTGCACGATCTAAAATCAGTACTTAATTAGAAGGCAAGATGGTGTACGTTTATACAGGACAAGTAAATGTCGTTCCCAGCCGCAAAAGTATCACAGGCACCGAATAAAAAGTAGAAAAGTGAATATCCATATAAACGTCCAAATATAGAAAATACTGCCAAGAGCATATTACGGCCTCTGGGAAGGGTGAGTGGGAGATTTACGATAAAATTTAACATTCGAACCCCCCCCCCCCCTCAAAAAAAGCCACCTATTAGTAAATAACTACGAGAACGCTGGCGGGGCCACGATCAAGAACGAGAGCATCATCAAGTTGCACGACTTAACAACGGACACATGTGTACAACATTTCGAGCTTAATGTTTTCCCAGAAAGCTACATTTAAGCTGCTGGAGAGGTCTTATTAGTGTGAGAGGAAGTCTTAATTAGTGAGAGGCTTTATCACATGCGATATAGCAGTTTTCCCTTAGTATGTGTATCACATATCGCCCTGATTCCGTCTAGTGCAAGTGCTTTAATGGACACCACCGAAGAACAAACTGCGCGGTTCAGACTGAGCTGTACATTGGCAAACTCGCTAATGAAAACAAGAACACACACACACCACACACACACACACACACACACACACACCACACCACACACACACACACACACACACCACACCACACAACAACACACACACAACCACACACACATACTACCCACACACATCTACGGTTATAAACTGGAAGTTAGTGTGCGAGGAGCGCTTCGCAGTGCGTCGTCTGCTCCATTCCCCGCGCTCTGTAGGCTCCTACCGCGCTGTAGGCTCCCGACCGCGCTCATGCCTACAGCACCCCTTGCGGCATCGGTGCGCTTTGGGTCACGTTTGCGCCGCCGTTGGCCCGTTGCTCACACCTCCCATTCTAGCCACCCTACTTCCGTTCCTCTGCAGTTAAGATCCCTATATATGAAAGGTAGGATGGATGGATGGATGCTATGAGCGTCCCCTTTGTAACGGGGCGGTGACGTGTGCGCCACCAGCCTCGTAAGAAGATTTAAGAACTTTTTTCTCTCTCTTTAAATTTTCCTCATGCCTTTTGAATTTACTTCAATCAAATCGATCATACTATAGCAAAAACGGAAATTCATAGCCCATTTCCCTGACCCTTATGGCAGAAAGTCCCTATTTTTCCCTATAATTATTTTTGTCCGTTCTCTCTAGTTTTCTGCCACCAGTATTCTAACCGTCTCTTACTTATTTCAATCGCGGCTATGTTCAGCTTCCCGTTGTTCGCCCTAAAACCCAAGGCTTCCTGTAGGGTGGTGCCCAAACGTACACCTGGGTGGATATTTCCGCATTCAATCAGAACATGCTCCGTTGTTTCCCTATCTTCCTCACAGCATGCGCATTTTTCTTCTTGCTGAATTTCGCTTTATAAATACGCGTTCTAAGGCAGCCCCGATCTCGCTTCTAACAATAAAGCGCTTCCTCTTGCATTATCATAAAATGCCTCTCTTTATTCGTTTTTGCACTCTCGGTAGTTATTCAGAGTCGGGTTTTTTTCCATCGGTGCCCTCCAGTAAATCTTCTCCGCCTCTCTGACTTTTCCCTTTACGTTCTTTGTTGTCAATTCTCTTAGAGCCGTATATTTACTGGTGAGCCTCCTAGTTCTCTTTCTCCACTGCGTGTCAACGCTCTTTCTATATAAATAGCGGAACACCTTCACTGCCCACCTACTCTCTTTCATATTCCTTAGCCTCTCTTCAAACCTTATTTTGCTCTGCGCTTCCCTTGCCTCAAAACTCGCCCATCCCATATCGCCCTTTACAGCCTCGTTTGTCGCTTTCCCGTGGGCACCCAACTCGAGGCCTACCACAGTTCTTTGATTCACATCCATTCCCGATTGTATCTCTGGCCTCATGCACACCACTGAGTTCCCAAATGTAAGCCCCGGTACCATTACCCCTTTCCACACCCCTAAGCACCTCGTACCTATTGTGTCCCCATAACGCTCTGTGCTTCATTATTGCTGCGTTCCTCTTTCCCTTTGCTGCCAAGGCTTTTTCGTGTACTTTCATGTATCTATCACCCTCATTTACCCATACGCCAAGGTACTTGTATTCACTTACTTTCGGTATTTCTTGGCCCTGTATGGATACCGCCTGGTCGTTGGGATCATTGAATACGATCAGTCCGCATTTTGTTACAGTAAATCCTAGTCTTAGAGCGTCGCCTTCCTTCCCGCATATATTCACCAGCCGTTGTATATCATCTCGACTGTCCGCGAAAAAGACAATATCGTCAGCATAAATTAAACCCGGAAGCATCGGCTCAATCATCATGCCGCCCTGTTTGTGTGACAGATTAAAACCAATGTTGCTATCTCCTAGCGAATTTTCCATTCTAACCATGTACAGCATGAATAACAGCGGCGACAAAGGACATCCCTGTCTCAGCCCCTTGCTAATATCAACGTTCTCTCTGCTACTGATTCCTTCCCATTCTATGCAAACTGTATTTTCTCGAGATATTTCCCTCAAAAGCTGTACACAATCGTCGCCTATGCCCATTCCTTCCAAAATTTCCCACAATATTTTCTGATTAACATTGTCATACGCTCCAGTGATGTCTAGAAAAGCCACATACAATGGCCTCCTTTCCATTTTAGATATTTCTATACACTGAGTAAAAACAAATAGGTTATCGCCTAAACGCCTGTCTACTCGAAATCCATTCTGAAGTTCTCCCAAAATATTGTTACGTTCTGCCCAGGCTTCTATTTTTAATTTTACTGCCTGCATAGCCATCCTGTATAGTACCGATGTAATGGTTAGCGGTCTATACGAGCGAATGTTATTCTTTTCCCCCTTGCCTTTATAGATTAAGTTCATTCTGCTTTTTCGCCAACTGTCCGGTATTTGCCTCTTCTGTAAGCATTTTTCTACGGCTTTCAATAGTGCTTCTTTAGTGTTCTGTCCTAATTCGTTAATGAGGCTTTTCCAGTTGAAATTCTCAAGTTCTAGCTCTTCCTTAATTTCGCCCTCCGTCATGGTTTTATTCGCTGGGGTAATCTCTTGGACGATCTTTTTAAACGAACCGGCTGTTACCTTCTGGATGTAACCCAACGCTTCGTACCCTTGCAATTGATTTCCTCTTTCATCAACAATATGCTGTTGCAATGTGGCAGACTTTTTACCTAGCGCTTTTATGTGGTTCCAAAATATCGTAGGCGCGCCTTCTTTTTGTCATGAATTTCTGTCACCCAGCGTTCGCTTTCACCTTTAATTTTTGCCTCGACCAATTTCTGTACAGCGACAACTATACGCGCGCCCTCTGGAGGTTTCCAAGGAGCAGCGCTAGCAGACGATGCTGCGCATGCTCGCGTGCATTCTGCGGCTTCCTGAAACCGCTCCGAGTGCCCGCTTGAACCACTTAATTATTGCCAATTGCGGCATAACCTTCTCAGGAAACTTGAAACGATAAGGGTAACCCCTAACGATCCCGGTGCGCGTTAAGCCTTGAACTAAAACGCTCGTGCTTTCGAAGTACCTCATTCTAATGAACGGTGCTTCACAGCAGTGGCGATGCAGCGCTTTTTTTTCTTAAAGCGTTGTTTGCACGATCTGAAATTCAGCGCACATTGAAGTAGGGATGATATCTGGTTAGCTGATTGTGCTTGTCTTATAGTTCGAAAAGGTGGGGGGGGGGGGGCTTACGCAACTTTCGGAAACTTCATTGCACACTGATTACTTCTAGTGGTTCGCAGCGAGTGATATGAGCTCTTATCGGTTTTATCCGTTTGTCAGTGCTCGGCAGAATTCCCGTGGTCTTTTAAACCGAACTCAAGGATATGTTTACATAATACTCTAAGCTTTACTTCTAATAAAGGATTTCGCTGCATTTGACAATTATCATTAACCAGATTACCTTCTAAGTTGTAGAATATAGAGCATGGTCACTAAAGCGTCTAGGAGGCGCCGATTTTAAATTTTAATGCATTACGTTTATTCAAAGCTCTCCGCTTTTTACTATCCCCACCACCTCCATTCGCCATGTACCTTTGCAAGCCCAATATTACTCACTGCATTTGCAAATAAATTTGTAGTGTTTCTGCAACTATATATGATATGAAACAATAGCCATAAAAGTTGAATCAGGTTGTTAGTGTATACATGCAGGATAATAAATTAATACGTATTTGAAAATAGACTTTTTTTGCAGGAATGCAGAACTCCCTTTTGCTCCCTCATTCGCTTGCAGGGTGGCTTACGGTCTTTGTGTTGCGGCCGATGAGTGAAGATGCTCGGCGTGGCTAACGGCTTCAATTTCTTCTGGTCCAAGTTTTGTAAGATTAATGGCTTTTAACATCAAAGTGGTCCTGTAAAAAAATACGCAATGTGCTAGGACAAAGCTGCTTAATCGACCTCGCGCAGAGCCCTGCGACAAAACACAGCAAGGCGTGGCAAAACAAAACAGAAATGGAATCCCAAGCACAGTCATTTTATTGTAAGTTTGAAGTCACCCAAAAAACATAAGAGAGACACAGCCGTCTCCGTGTGGTTCGTGCATATTGTAATAGTACCATGAAGGCATTTACTAAACAAAATAACAGCAGCCTCTAGCACATTGACACACTTACATATATGCTCACAATAAGCTGGGAAAGCTTGCAATAAGTCCACTGCATGCTATGCAAAACGTTCACTTATAGAAGCTGTCGTATCTAGACATTATAAAAGGGCCCCCACGCCTGAAAAATAGCCTTATGTGACACGCCCTGAAGCGATATGAACAAACTGAAGTATACACCCATATAGCTGTTTCAAGCAGCCGTATAAATGCAACTAAATGGCAAGAAGCACTCTACAGTGCTCTAGGCTTCCCGATTCAGTGCTCAGCCAACACACTAACCGTTCACCGAGGAGAAAGCATGCATCATGGTGACATAAACGCAATTGTATCGGGGTCCTGAGCTAATCACTGTGAAAAATACGCGATATGTTAAACGTGAATAACTATAATGTGAAGATCTGCCGCATCTGGAATGCCGAAACAATAACAGCGTTGTTGAGTTAATGCCCATGGAGCAGCATATGCAGGAACAAAGGCGCACCAGCGAGGATTATGGCTGGCTGAAGCCTACGACAGTGTTTACATTTATAAACACCGCGAAGTCACTTACATCGCATAGCCGGGTATTCTCAGAGGGCACGAAATCCTTGCGCCCAATTCTGTGGAGCCATATCTTCTGTCTACTGACGTTATGATCACCGCGAGGAATGGGAAAGAACTTTTTTCCATCCATCGTGCGGTTGCGGCAATCGTAGGCACAGGAGCCCGGCATGCTAGCGCGTCATGCTGCAAATATTCAATAAAAACACCTAATTCCCGCGTCCGCTCAAGCACAATGTACATAAGCACTTTCACGTTACAAAAACAACGCACCAGAGGCGCAAGAACTATTTTCTACTTTCTGAAGCGCTCAAATCCACGCCCGGAAACACAAGCCACCGCACGTTCTGTGTGCGCAACGATCAACTGCGGGACCATAGGGCGGGGCCGCTCCGGGGTCGCGTATTTCTATTATTACTAACACAACTGCTCCGAAGGAGCCGTAATGGCGTATTTCCTTAACATATCCGGAGCAATGCACAGGGACGCGTTATTTCCTTAACATATCCGGAGCAATGCACAGGACGCGTTCTGCGCCGCCATTGGCCGCACGCGAGGGCCACGTCGTGGAGCCGCCGCTACGCATTTCCGGTAAATGTTTGTTCACAGCACTCGCACATGTCCCAATATGATTGCGCCCATGGTAGCGCTAAGACGCGCAGTGCCCGCCTCCCGTCGTCTTCATTCTGTAGGAACCGCGGGGGTTGCGTCCACTTCGATTGTTTTCTCGCTGGTGGTGGTTTTCAACCTACGCCAGTTCAGGGTGAACACGTGCGCTAAGAGACGCTGGTTTGACGCTTGCTGTGTGAGTGCTAGGCGCTGCTCTTTCATCCTTTTTTTTTTCTGGGCGCTGAGAGCGGGGGGGGGGAGGGAAAAGAAAGAAAGACGTCGGATGCGGGATGCGGGCGCATGTGTGTTTTTGTGTTTTGGTTTTTTCTCTTTCGGGGTGAAGTAGAAAAATCAAGGGGCTACGAGCTCGGCGCTCGCGGAACTATTATTACTAACACAACTGCTCGGAAGGAGCCGTAATGTTCTTTTAAAAACGCAATCGCGTTGGTCTCAGCGGCGGGCGCGCTAGCGCCCGTCGCTGACGCGCCTGCTCTGGCAGTAGTGACACGGAGCAAAATAGTGAGAGCGCCGAAGGCGCGGCACCGCGAAGCGGCAACGTATGTCAACGGGCCCTCCAGTGACACGGGCGAACCGCGGACACGCTTAAAATAGTATAACAGGAAATGCGCCGGCAGCGATAAAATGCCGGCAGCCCTTCCCGTGCAGGCTACTCTCTGCCGGCTGCCGCCATGTGCGACTGTAAACATTTACCGGAAATGCGTAGGCGGGCTCACGTGGCCTCGCGTGCGGCCAATAGCGGCGCAGAACGGGTCCTGTGCATTGCTCCGGATATGTTAATGAAATACGCCTCCGGGGCCGGCGGGTCGGCTTGACGACGCCAGGCCCCTGAAGCACGGCCACCTGGATCGGAGCGCGCGGCGGTGTTGCTCCGGCCGTCCCATTCGGCGCGCGCCTTTGAAAAAATGTAATTGAGGTAGTTCCGCCGCGTCCCGCGACGCGGCGGTCTTCTCCCACCCCCTTGCGGACGATGCCGCGCTGGCCGCGCCGTACACAGCCGCACACGTGCTTGGAGAAATGCGCATTGGACATCGGGCACGTGGTGACTGGAATAAAGGTACGCTGTTATGCGTTCTTAATCGATCTTTACACAGTGAGTGTAGTTCTCTGTAGCATATTACGATAGAGACAGAGCCAAGCAGCGTGCTTAGGCGACTTCGTTTGGCGCGGCGCGTTGAAATGCGTTGAGATTCCGTGTGTAATTTACCGTGTTTTTCAGAAACATGCCGTATTGCTGCGTGCCGTACTGCAAGTCAAGCACCAAAAAAAGCTTGGTGTAAGCTTCCACGAGTTTCCTGCAGATGAGGCTATATCGAGCAAAAATGGCTTAAAGCCATATCCAGGAAAGATTTCGTTCCAAACGACAAGTCCGCAAGTAGCGTCGTCTGCTCATTACATTTTTTCGGCGATGGCTACTCTTCTGATTCACCCAAGAGGCGCCGTCTGAAGCGGACTGCTGTTCCCAGTGTCTTTCCTGGTTACCCCATCTATATGCAGCCGCAAATACCACAGAAGCGACGAAAGTTGGAACGGGAACAACCGCCGTGTTCAGTTCCTACAACGAAGGACGTCCTTCGCACAGTGAACAGTGACAGTGTCGAAGATTGCACACCACAAGTGGCCGTGAAGGAAGCCACCAGCTGGTTTCAACGTCTGTGATCTGCCATCCCACGAGTTCTGAAACCTTGCCGGAGTCTGAAACTACTAATGACATACAGGCTATCCCCCAAAATATTGAGAATAGGCGCCCAGTGAATTCAACAGAATTCGCAACTCAAACTACAGACGAAATTGTCCCACGTCGGCTTTCCGACTAGGGATGGTAAAATCGATGAACGATTAATCGATTAATCAATTAAATGCACACTTTTAATCGATTAATCGTAATCGATTTTCCGCTTTCAATTAATCACATTATTCAATTAAAGCTCTTCGATTAATCGATTACGGCACCGCCCCCCCCTCCAGCACCGCCCCTTGGACGGAGCGCATGATTGCGAGGCGCGCGACGCCGAGACGAAGATGTCGAGCGCATATTTCTACGCAAGTAGGAGGAGCCCGGAGCCGCAGGCGGCCATACCCCATAGAGATAGAAATGAACTCGACCCGATCTCCGTCGCCTACACCGTATTATTTAACTCCCAGATTTTACTTGCTTCTTGTGTAAGTGCCACATTGTAATATGCGCTGCTCATTTCTTGACTGGTTCAGTTCTTATTGTCGTTGTATTTTACTCCTTAGCGAAATAAAGATTATTTGTCACCAATGAAAGAAAGTGGGATAATCTATTGGAAGGTAGAGAGGGTGGCCTGATCTAGTACGCCCTGGCCTTCTACTCTACTTTGGGGACAACGCAACAAGGGAAAAGAGCGATGAAGCATGCTGATGGGGATAAGAAGGAGTGATCCGTATATACATAATAAGACATGACTGCTTGCGCAAAGAGGACATGGACGCTAGTAATCATATTTCATTACGCTTGATGCCACCTAGCCCAACTGTCCGCCTTAACGCCTATATACCCTTTGATAACAGTAATGCTAGCTTACCTGCAATGCAGTTAGCCCAACTTATGGCAGCTATTCACTTCTGCAAAACAGCGTGCTATGACGCCGAAAATGTCGACTCAGTTCTCTCGACATAAACAATCATAATAGCCAACCCCAGCACGTGTAACTGGGATTTCGCCTCCACTTGAAACGTGACAGGGGCCACCAATAGTTGGGCGAATAATCTGTGGAGGCAAACGAACTCGAGGATTATGAAAATGGTCGAATAGTCACATAAAGCAAAGAAACCACTTTAGCTGCATTTAAGCCTAATAGTCGCTTTTCATAATCCGCAACTTTGCGCATTGGTATGCCGAACGTCTAGCATCCAGTCCATTTCTACTGAAAAAAATGACCTTGTAGCATTTGGTAATTCTGTATGGTCGCCTATTTCGAGTGAAATACAGCCTTCATCTATTGCTTGTACTCCCATGTAAGCCAGCCTAGAGGCCGCCGTCTACTGCTGTGGCACGAATGGAGCGCAGTGGCGAAATACTGTGTGTTCTAATCTCTGATACATTAGACAGCTTCACAGTTCGAGCTGTACGCGCGATTAAGTAGCGCCGATTTAAGTCGGCGACCAGGTGAAAGCCGTGCAGTATACTGGCACAGCTGCCGTTTATTCTAGCCGGGAGGAAAAACTCATGTCTTTCAACTTCCCGCAGGTGCCTGCACTGATGGTCTGTTCGAGGCCAGTATGTTGCTGTGCAATCTCGCATGAGTGACCTCAAGGAAGAGATCACGTCAGTTCATGGTTATAATATTACCGAGGGCTTCCACAGTACATAACGGACAAACCGCGAAATGTTGCCGTCCCTGCAACAGCGAAACGTCTTTAAACTTTCCTTTCGTCCTCGTCTCTCTCTCTTCTCTCTCTTTTACCTTTCTCGGAATTTGCTCACCCTCGGCCACACTGCATGTTTTCCGTACGACTTTCCAACCAGCGTGGTCGCCGAAAGCGCCTCCGATTTCGGTTCGCTCTAGTAGGCAGACTTTGAGAAATACGACCTGCTGCCGAATTGTCCGTGGATCATGGTGACGCACGGAATTTTCGATCCTTGTCATCATCCAAAGACGACGGGCTCCTTGTGTTCAGTGGGCGAAAGTGCGAATTTTCACGCAGGCCGCTAATGCGCACATGTCGATCTCTAGCGCGTCGGATAAATACTTGTGGCCGATATCAAAACACAAGCAACGCTTCTCAAACAACAAGGAATCATTTTTCAAGCACCTATAAAAAATGTCGATTAATCAATTAATCGATTAAAACATCACAGCGAAAGCGATTAATCGATGAAAGGCTAAATCGACGAACGATTAACGATTAATCGATTAAAAAATTTAATCGACCATCCCTACTCTGTACGGTTATTAGCTGCGATCTCGTTCTATAGAAACACCGTGCCATGGTGTTCGAGCATTGAACGAGCACAGAATCGGGCCGTCGCGTCCGCGTGCTAGCTCTGCTCAATCCATGCACCGTTGCGCTGCCGCGCGCGTCAGCCCGCGGCCCGGCTCGAGGCAGGACAGCACGAGCCGGCGCACGCGAAGAGGAGTACCTTTGGCGTTCCTCTCCCTGAATAACACGATAGTAATACAAACAAACAGGCCGAATGAAATATAAGAAAAAGGACAATAAGGATCAATACAATGTGAAACACAACACGAAAGACCATGGAGGGGGAGATCCACCTAACCCTCGGCAAGCACTCATGCTAACGAGAGGATAGAAGGAAAGAGACCCCACCACCTCCGTTCGCCATGTACCTTTGTAAGCACAATATTACTCACTGGATTTGCAAATAAATTTGTGGCGTTTCTGCAACTATATGATATGAAACAATAGCCATAAAAGTTGAATCAGGTGGTTTGTGTATACATGCAGGATAATAAATTAATACGTATTTGAAAATAGACTTTTTTTTTTGCAGGAATGCAGAACTCTCTTTTGCTCCCTCATTCGCTTGCAGGGTGGCTTCCGGTCTTTGTGTTGCGGCCGATGAGTGAAGATGCTCGGCGTGGCTAACGGCTTCAGTTTCTTCTGGCCCAAGTTTTGTAAGATTAATGGCTTTTAACATCAAAGTGGTCCTGTAAAAAAATACGCAATGTGCTAGGACAAAGCTGCCTTAATCGACCTCGCGCAGAACCCTGAGACAAAACACAGCAAGGCGTGACAAAAAAAAACAGGAATGGAATCCCAAGAACAGTCATTTTATTGTAAGTTTGAAGTTTTGAAGTCACCCAAAAACATCAGAGAAATACAGCCACCTCCGTGTGGTTCGTGCATATTGTAATAGTACCATGAAGGCATTTACTAAACAAAATAACAGCAGCCCCTAGCACATTGACACACTTACATATATGCTCACAATAAGCTGGGAAAGCTTGCAATAAGTTCACTGCATGCTATGCAAAACGTTCACTTATAGAAGCTGTCGTATCTAGACATTATCAAAGGGCCCCCACGCCTGAAAAATAGCCTTATGTGACACGCCCTGAAGCGATATGAACAAACTGAAGTATACACCCATACAGCTGTTTCAAGCAGCCGTATAAATGCAACTAAATGGCAAGAAGCACTCTACAGTGCTCTAGGCTTCCCGATTCAGTGCTCAGCCAACACACTAACCGTTCACCGAGGAGAAAGCATGCATCATGGTGACATAAACGCAATTGTATCGGGGTCCTGAGCTAATCACTGTGAAAAATACGCGATATCTTAAACGTAAATAACTATAATGTGAAGATCTGCCGCGTCTGGAATGCCGAAACAATAACAGCGTTGTTGTGTTAATGCCCATGAATCAGCATATGCAGGAACAAAGGCGCACCAGCGAGGATAATGGCTGGCTGAAGCCTACGACAGTGTTTACATTTATAAACACCGCGAAGTCACTTACATCGCATAGCCGGGTATTCTGTGGGCACGAAATCCTTGCGCCCAATTCTGTGGAGCTATATCTTCTGTCTACTCTGACGTTATGATCACCGCGAGGAATGGGAAAGAACTTTTTTCCATCCCTCGTCCCGTTGCGGCAATCGTAGGCACAGCAGCCCGGCATGCTAGCGCGTCATGCTGCAAATGTTCAATAAAAACACCTAATTCCCGCGTCCCCTCAAGCACAATGTACATAAGCACTTCCACGTTACAAAAACAATTCACCAGAGGCGCAAGAACTATTTTCTACTTTCCGAAACGCTTAAATCCACACGCCCGGAAACACAAGCTACCGCCCGTTCCGTGTGCGCAACGATCAACTGCGGGACCACTAGGGCGGGGCCGCTCCCGGTCGGCTTGACGATGCCAGGCCCCTAAAGGCTATACGTTCCACAAGTCGCCGCAGATGGCGTAAAAATCAACCGCGGTGTGTTCCAGCTTCATGCGCTGGGAGTGGATTTACTGACCTCTCTCTCTATTTTTAGGGAGCCGACATGACTGCTTTTTATGTAGGCTCTATAGAGGCTTTTCCAGCCTCTATAGTAGGCTCCCTAGCACTATTTATGTAGGGGCGCCCTCGTCGGGGTCAAATTTCAGGGCAAAATATTCTTAATGAAAGCGAAGACTGCGTTTTTGCATATTATTAAAATAACACTACTCATTACACAGAGTAGTGTTATTGTACTAAACCGTTTTTGTTTTCGCTGACTCCTTCAATGTGAACAGCGCATCGACATCAGTATTTTTCAAGTCGAAATATGTGGGGGCAGATATGCAACGGTTCACGGCGTTCGGGGTTCCTGGTAACTCGCGCTGTTTTGTTTCGTTCTAAATATTCCGTGAAAGTTAGAAAGTATACTATTTTAATCGCCGCTTCCTACCGGCAGCATACGTTACAACGTGCTGCCGGTGACAATCAGCGGCCTGCAGTGGAACGAAGCATGACGAACACACGTTTGAAGCTCGAGCATGCACACGCACCGGTAAATATGAACCCATTGCTTCTGTTTGTTAGCGTTGGTTATGCGTGTGAAACGGCAACGACGGACTATATAGTTGTAAGCATTCCGGGGTGTCATGCTCTGCGACCGAAAAAGCAAGATTTCGGTGAGGTGACGCGGCTTCCCTGAGGGCCGAGTTTTTGAGAGAACAGAAATGAATTCTGGAAATTTATTGCTTGGCAACGGACATTGTATCTACACAAAGGCGGAAACAGCGATAAATGGGGTTACATGGAATACACTGCGCCTGCGACACATGATCTGTAGTCGAGTTTGCAAGAGCCGCATGACAAAAGCAAGGTTAGAAGTGTTTTACTTGGACGGTGTCTTTTACGCATTATTTAGCAGCAGTCCTTTTTCTTTAATACGCTTAGTGTGCAGTGCTCACAGAATGGAATGCAACATGTAAAGACTGATCGGTGCCAAATGCGCGGCTACTCGATATAACCGTGGCATGTCACTTATGAGAATTCGATGGGTCACGAAGTGATGGGTCACAAAGAAACAAAAGTATGTGCGTTACGTAACCCAAAATTTTGGCCCTTCGATCCGTGAGTACTGTGCGTAATTCGAGTGAACTTTTGGTTTATTGTAAAAAACCAGCATCTTATACAAGGATATGCTTGCGTTCTTATTTTTTACAGTTTCTTGGACCTCTCTGCCAAACCCTGTCATCCATATCCCACATGGTCGCATTCCATCACAATGGGCAAGGCACTTGCTACCTGGCACAACCAAAGAAGCTACTTCCAGCACTGCAACAATCTTTATAAGGTATGTTTCCCTGTATGTGCAACAAATGGCAGTTTAATGAATTTCTGTGTATAATTTTGCAAAATCATGCTTCACACATTATGCTTCCCAGTCATCGACGAATTCATGACTTGTTTCTTTTCAGGAATGCCATGCAACGACCGGATAACTGCCCTCGAAAGTAGACTCTGCAAACACGGTGAAATATTTGGATGTCTACAGCAGTTCATTTTAATTGGACCCCATGCCTCTGATGCTGTCTGTACTTATCGACGGCTCATCAGGCACCTCCTGAAGGTGTACCGATGGTCGTTCACAAGTATTAGCTGTCTATACTGTTCTATATATTATACAGTACACCAACGATCTTGAAAGTGCTTGTGTTGCAGCGGTATTACTCATGCACTTTGCACAAAGGCGTTCAACCTATTCCTAATACTTCGCTGAATGGCAGAAGATTCGCCATACGCATTGTCCTCGCTGACTGCTTCGCATGACACCGACTCCCACAATGCGTGGGATCTGCGGGATTTTTCTCGGGTGCTCTACATTTCTTGTGAAAGGACGCACAGCTACCGCACCACTTTGAGTCGGAACACATTTTCCGCGTACGCTGACTAACCAAAGCATGCATGATGTACTACACGTGTTGTGTGCACCATATCTGTCACTTCAATCTGTCATCAAATTGTGTGCATCATATCTGTCACTACGCTGCATGCGTAGAAAGGTAAGCGAAAATATTTCGGTTGCTTAATTTGAAAATCATTAATTCCATGGCTACTGCAGAAAGCTATAGCGCAGCAAAATTTCGTGTGCGTCCAATATTCGCGATCACCACCGACTATAGAGGGCGCACTGGGCAATCTAAGATGGCGCTGCCAAGGAAGGTCGACCCTAGAGCACGAGAAAGAAGTATTTGAGGAGAGGAAACTGCTATGCCACGGCAGCGCTCGGCGACGGCCCGTTAATGTAACGCTTGGCGACGAGGAAGTCGAGTTTTTTTTTAATAAATGTAATTTGAGGTTCCTGCCCATCACGAAAGATGACGCTGCCGGCCTGTTCCCATCGTTTACATGTCATCCTAAGGGCGCGACGAATACTTATCGTGTTACCGTCTCATATATTGCAAATTTTCTGAGTTTTCACTGTGTGGCGTCAATAAATAGGGGCGGCGGCGGACACTTTATCTGCAGTTAGTATTAAATGCTGAATTAATTACGTGCTGTACAGCGCTTGGAACGAGCTGCTTGCACTCACTCTAGATGACACATACCGCTTGAAGTCATTCGCTGGCGTATTGTGAGCACGCATGTGTAAATAGCCCTGGAAGAAAGGGCGTGAGAGCTGCCGCGTATTCTTTGTCATCTATACTGACTCAGGTACTCTCACGGGCTTCGCAGCGCGACGTCGCGCTGCCGCAGCCGATCTCGGAGGCCACAGCCAACACCTCCTTGCTCCGTGCCCTAGAGTAAGTCGACCCATCTGCAGATAGTCTGCTAGCATAGAGAAAAACAGAACGGGTGGACTTAGGCCTCGTGCGCTTTCACTGGATGAAGTCAGTAGCTCCACTAAAATGTACATACCACACCGATATGTTTGCCCAAATCGCAGGAAATGCTAAATGCTCGTTACCTCATTATCTGCCATAGTTCATAAAGTTTTATAGGTCCGCGATCGCGCAACAATGACGTTTCGCGAAGTCCTGTGCTCGATGCAGAAAAGCGCATGAAGTAGAATTAAGGTGGGGAACGGATGGAACTCCTGGATACGTAACGAGCCTGGCCGATGTGATTCCCGCAGTAGTAGCGACGTCGGTGCACTGCTGCACGGAACTGCATGTTTAGCGGACGATGATTATAGAGACTACAACACTAATTATGGTTTCAAAACATATTGCCTAGTCATCATGCCCTTACTCGTTCAGGAACGCTGAGTTATTCCTTTATCAAAACGCAAGCACGTCATCGTGTTGTCGAACGTTCCGGTTGCATGCAAACGCCATGCATTTCGCAACCTCAAAAAAAAATAAAATATCCACAACGCCGTGCGGACGAACGTTGGTTCTGACGGTACAGACGACTTTCATTTACGAACACAGAACCTCGCTTTGACGCCGTGACTGCTCGTTTGGTCACTTTAAGCAGCACCCGGGCAACGCACACCGTATGCACTCAAAACGAGATTTTGAACTCGACGATGCTTAACAAGAAGAGGACGGGAAACCCTGTCTTGTACTTCTAACAGAAGCTTGGGCGTGTTGGCATTCCACTATTCTCGTTACAGCGCGGAAGCATACAAGCGACAGAACGTGGATGACGCGGACACTGCGCTGAGTTTGTTTTCAAAATGTGGACGTTTATTCCCACCTGGCTTAAAAAAAAACGAAACAAGAAATGCAGCTTGCGGTGGGTGCTACCTGCCAACAAGGCAAATACACACACAAAAAAAGCAGCAAAGCGTTTTGTAGGAGGCTTGCGCAGCATCGAGACCATGGATGCACGACAGTTCATAGGAGCATCGCCGGCTGTGTAAGCGAAGGTGTTGACGCGGATATACCAGAAATAGTGCTTATGATAAATGATAAAACATCTTGATTGAAAGTATCACCTATTTATTAAGACCGCCCTCGTACTGTTCAGTTATAAAAGCGGACACACCACGACTTCACGCGACTCCCCACGCAGTGTTAAGGGTCTCACGCACTACGAAGAAAGATTATACGCACTTTCGCAATTTTCAACAGAATTTCTACAGAATACGAAATTTTCAACAGAAAACGAAATTTTCAACAGAAAATGCAAGACAATACACCTTAATTACCTAGGTTGCTCCAGAAAACCTCGCTGAGCTGAAATACGCACTCTGTGAGCGATTATTTCACGCGCTCGACTTGCCCTTGGTGTTTCCATGCATGCGTATTGTCACGAAAAAGTTGAGCCTAAAGGATCGCATTTATATTGTGGCCAGTTTGCTCGCTGATGCAGGAAACATTAAAAGTTATAGTGCTTCTTTCTTGCCGACGCGTTAATAATCAGGCTAGCACTGCCGAACAAGCGTGCGGTGGCCGCTTTTTCGTCTGCTAAAACTCCTCATGGGGGTTCTCCTGAGATTCGCCAGATGCGCGACAGTCTATACGGGCCTTGTGAATACATATAAACAGCTTGCCTAAACGAAAGTAGACACCTACTCTTTTAGAAGCTCATATGACAATAAATGACACACACCTAAATAGCTGTCCACTCAGCAGGGAGCGAGAAATTGTTGTGAGTGAACTGTACCGAAAAAAACTGCCGACGTGCGAGTTTCTGATTGTCGTCGCGAACTGTAGCGCGTCGTCGCCTTCTCTCGGAAAAGATGCGCTAAAGACATTGCACTGCGACGGCACGCATTTAGATGTACAATAAAAGTACTTTTGTCTTTTATGATTTTCAGGCTGCTACACTGTAAACCAAAATTACCCGAGATGGGAGTAAATGGACCTGTCCTCTAGCGCATTCCCTGATGAGAGTTTAATATACTCCGGTCATGCGGAGTAAAAGATTTACTCCGCTTGACCGCAGCTGTATTTACATCCATCGAGGAGCTTTTGCGTGTAGCTATGGGAGTATTTGTTTACATCCATCGCGGAGCTCTTGCGGGTACCTATATGGGAGTTTATGTTTACATCAATGTATGAGCTTTTGCTGAAGCCAGCTAAGCCTAGGCGTGGTCCGGGACAATTTCTTGCATAATTTTATTAATATTCGATCTACCTGGGTAAATTTGGTATCCTTTTGGTCCTTTCTCCTTCCGGTTGATAGCCTTGACGTTTGCTTTCCGATAATCCTGGCTTGTCCGCATACAATCTTGATAATTTCGGAAGCCTAAAACCACGTCAACACTCGCTGGGCGGTGGTGCCCCAGCCACTTCGTAACAAAATATTTCCGATTCGCGCATCACTGTGGTGGTCTGGTCGATGCGCGGCATTCGGCGTCTGGCTGGAGGAGCAGAGCGGTCACCAGTGGAAAGAGCCTTGACACGTTTACACAGAACACTGATCGGCCGTTGCAAACTCACTGCGCACTCAAGACTCGTTTAAAAAAAGGAAGTGGCGCTTCACTTGGACGCACTAAGCACACGTGCGAGCACGCACAGATACAACTCCCACCGACGATTCGTCGAACCAACCAATGCACTGGAGCATCACACGGAAGCACTAAACAGACGCGCGAGCTCAAGCGCGCATGCACACACACATCACACCGCCGCAAGAGCGTCGCAACCGAAGACGGCTGTTTAAAACTCCCATGTGGGGGTTGGGACCACGTGAACTGAAACTCCATGTGGGTAGTATTATAAGGTCATGTCGTTTTTATACTCCGTCACTTAGCAATGGTGGTAAAATGATGTCATGCGCCGAATTCACTCCGCTATGACGGAGTAAATGGTTGGGGCATGGGAGTTTTTTCGGTTGACGCGCTGGTAAAAGCTCCCATCTCGGGTAATTTTTGTTTACAGTGTATCGACCGCATGGCGACGGTGAAATATACATCTGTGTTGTTTTTCTAAGCAAGTGGCAATGCGGTAACATGCTCCTTTATAGGGCGACAGTGGGCACGGCTGGAAAGCGCGCGGGCATCTACAGTCCGGCCGTGCCGTGCATTTCCTGTATACAGGGGTGGCCGCTATGTCGCGAACGTTTTGTTGGAATCGCGAATATATTGTGAAAGGAAGACAGGTGACATAAAGGTTACCAGGTTTATCAAGTTTAATTTTTTTTATTGGGCTTTAGGCTTCAGAACTGAGCTGGTCTTGAATCTCCTAGCCACCGTGACAGCGTTCTCGGATAGTGCTGCCGTCGATCTCTAGCATTACAATCCGCGCCTGTATTCGGGCTATTTGAGCGCTCGCACTACTGATTCGGTCCCTGAGCTCCTGCAGATCAGCCTTTATTGCTTTCAGTTCTCTTGCACGCATCTGCTTCTGTATTTCCCGCGGATCCACTTCCATCGCAAGACCCTCAAATCTCAACTTCTCTTCACTGCATTCTGGAAGCGTGTCTAATACCTTTTGTTTCTTCGTTTCGAAACCATTCTTTTCCTTGAAATGCATGTCTAAGTCTGGCGTGGTCTCCTCGTGGGGGTGCATTACCTGTCCATAATATTCGGCCTGATTCCTTGTTGTTTTATGCAGCTGTGTCTCAACTGCGCTCCTCTTGTGGGATGCTGCCTGATGTGCGTTCTGCATCTCCTCCATGGAGTCTCTCCGGAAACCATAATTATCTTCTATGCCCCTCAGAATGCTGCTGTGCTGCACTTCCGGAGGCTCGAAGCTTTCACTGAAGGTCTTGCGGTTTTTCGCTACGTCTGTGCGGAACGACTTCAGGTGTATCTGTTCCTTATTCCATGAGCGAAATTCACCCGTGTGTTGGGTACTGCGGCCCGGTTCGAGCCCACTAAGCTTCAGCGCGAAGCTTTTCTTCCCACTTGTCTTAGATGCGGCAAATTGCTTTCCGTTGTTCTGCCTCATTTGCTGCATGCTTGTGCTTTGTTCCTCGCTTGAAGGGCAGCTCTCTTTTAAGAAATTTTCACGGTGCAACATCGCGGCGAAAAATTCACTGTCAGCGCGTGAAGAGTCAATGGATGCAGATCCGCGACGAGAGGGCCTCGTGTGCGAATTCACACTCGTTAGGCATCGGGGTCTTGGCTCGCGGGGTTCACAGAGCTGCATGTTCTCTTCCTTTAGTGTTTTACTTCTAGCTGGAATAACTCGCAGTGGTCCGGTCTTGGGACGTGCACCTGCACCGGTGCCCAAAGAGCCAGCTGGTGGTGTTGAGGCAGGCACGCTTTTGACGGTCTTGGAGGGCATATCGCATGCTGCCAAGTGAAGCGGTGGCGGAACTTGCTCTGAAGATACACCGAATTCCATGGAAGTATCGCGAACCTTTTGGGAGTCTTCTAGGACAGCGAGCGATTGTTGCGCAGGGAGATAATTGACGACGATGCATCGCGTGTCGTCCTTCACGAGAGCGTTCTTGTCCTCTGCCTTCGATTCCTGTAACCCATCGATGTAAACCTCCGGAACTGGAGTTACACTTGTGTCAATGGTTGCCGGTTTGCTCGACTTAAAGGGAGTAGGAACGTTGGTGCACGAAAGCGCTTCGGTTCCCTTCTGAACAGGTGCTTTGTTCCCCTTGAAGTTGCTCTCTTGAATGCATTTATATTCAATGCTGAAGCGTTCTTTTGTGCCACAAACAGTAGGCATTTCTGCATTCAGGTGTCTGACGTCACTTTTCAAGTTGCTTCCAGTTTCGACAAACGGTTTACTAGCTCCTGGGGTGGATGTGCCCGTAGGGTCAGTTTTGTCACGGCCTCCGTGTTTCTTGTCGTTGCGGGCACTGAAGACTTGTGTCGACATAACATGATCACCGAAGAGAGGTGATGAACTTTTGGCATCGGTGCTGCACTCACCATCCGCAAAGCTGAAGACATCCTTCGTTTTTGAAGACATGCTTGTGCCGAACGGCTGCGATGCGTTATGTAGTGAAGCCCTGGTCTTGCTGGAAAATGGTTGTCGCGGCACTCCGCTCCGTTCGGCAAGTGCAGTCGCCTTCAATGGAGAGGTGCAACTCGAGCCACAGCGGTTATTGAAGACAGGCTCAACGACCAGATGCGGTGATATTGAATCGTCGCTTGAAGTTGCTCCACTGGAACACGGTGCTGGCGCCGGGCACTCGTTGTTAAAGGAGCTGGGATCCATTAGCGGTAATGGCACCTCTCCGTTGCAACACGAGACGATGCAGCTGCTGCAATGCCACTTCTTAACTTGTCATCCTCCTGGTCTCTGGGGTGAGGAGGCGCGGTGCTGTCCTGAAGAAGCAGGCCAAGCTGTGAGTAGATGTTGGCACGTCACTCCAGACTGCCGGGACAAAGCTTCACACAAGAGACATAGCAGTGGCGACAAACCGTCTTTGTCTTCGTCCTCCGAGTGGGTGCGTGAGGACGAAGAGAAAGACGGCCGAAGACGAAAATGGGCTTGTGGTAAAGATTTTGCTTCTGATATTTAAGACAGATCTTCCAATTTAATTTAGATTAAAAAAAGGGTAACCATTCTTTTTACGGACACATCGACTTCAAGTGAAAGTACCTCTGTTCGCGATAAGCACCGAGAGAAGTGAAAGTATACTAGTAGAACGCAAGTTCCCTTTGGGCAGTATGCGTCTAATTAAGCAGCACAACTTAACGAAAAAATTACACAAAATTCGCGGCATTGGTAATTGTCTTAAGCTCCATTTTTAGATCCTCTACTAATGTGCCCTGATCTGACAAGCTAAACGCCCCTTTAGAACATGTTTTAGAATACGATATCGGACATGATGAATTCGCAGTTGGCGTCGCCACATGAAAACTTTGAGACACGTTCACTGGGCCTCGCAGTGGTTCGGGAGGCGTTCCCAATGGCTCGGATTACGACGAACTGCGGGTTACGACGAAATGCCACTCGCCGCTAGGCGCCGACTGTGTTTCGGCGCCTATAGCGGCGAGTGCACGACGCTTCCAAGTGTGGATGGCTCCTTGGTATAGCCACTGCGCTTTTGCATGCGCGGGCACGTCACACATATCCAGTGTTGAATACTTTCATGTGTTTTTATCCAAGAAAAGTATTCGATAGAGTATTATGCGGCTTTCCGCTGCAGCCTTTCCTCTTTTGTTAAAATCACTGAGCGTGCTATGTCATAGTCGCAACTCTGGGTCGCCGCAATTACTTCAGTTTCGCTGATGCTGTGCTTTTTAAGAATACGTCAAAGTGCAAATAGCGTCCTCATGAGTAAGTTAAGCGGGAAATATCAACGTGTAAATGCAGTGCTGCAGCGATATCGTCTCGCGATATGTGCTTCTGTGCATGACGGAAAACAGTAGACGTTTTCCGCTTGAAGAAGACCTTGGTTTGTATGTGCATAGAAAATAAAGCTTTCCTTGTCACGGTCACGCCAGTAATCCTGCGAAGAAAGCGATGTGCATGCGTATTAAAATGTGTACTTAATATCGGCTTGTGTCAAATATCGTGATAGTACTGAAATAGCGTATACAGTGACGTAGCTTGAGTAACTGAGCCAGTCAACTGCCTTGCGTTTCATGGAACATGACATACAAGACATTAAAACGCATGTATGCGTGTAAGTGATATAGGGAAGTACACACGCTGCTATTTTGAGACAATGCGCAGTAACAGCCCCTTTTTTGTTGTAGTAGCCAATAGTGAAAAAAGAGCGAGAACACAATACTGAACTCTCTCAGTCGCGTAACAGCAATGCCAACATTGTAGACAGAAGAAAACTTGATTATGCGGAAAGAAAAAAGAGCCAGGCCTGAGCGGATCCGCAGGACAGTGACAGTGTAAGCTGCATGGAGGAGCGGCCTTCTTACGGGCCATTTTAAACACTTGAGGAAACTATTTCAAGTAGAGGTGATATGTAAACCCTACGCCATAATCTTTTTGCCAAGTAGGGAAGTGCCCATTACGCCATAATTACTGCGGTACTGTAACGCTCAAGTCTGTCTAACTGCACACCTTATAGAGTCTCTTGGCGTCGTTTTCCCGAGAGCGAACCGAACTCTCGGCCAGGCGTCGACGGCGAGCTGCGGTTTGGGCTTCTCTCTGCACTGTATACAGCTCTCTGTTGTGCCCGACGTTGCCTTGATGCAGCCGCGCGCGTAGCTCTGCGATTCGCTTTTTCAGCAGCGGTCCCCACCTTACGAGGTGGAGCCATGAGGTATATCGAATAGCCAAGTCAGGTTGCTGTCGGGGCTGCGCACCTCGCCTGCCGCATGACGCACGGCACCATACGACAAAACTGCTTCAAAGGGCAGTGCTTCGTAATAATGATGACAAAAAAGTTGAAGAAGATTGTTTCATAATGATGTTGATGATGCCGTTGTAATGGGTTCAAAGCTACAAAGCATGCAGCCCTGTGTTCTTTCAAATGATTCCTCGAACACGTTATGCAATCCACTTTCCGCGACGTGTAGTGGCGTATTATTATTATGCCACGTAACATTACATTTGTTAATGCGATTCCTCGGCAGACGTTGTGCCTGTTTAGGTCATTTAGGGTACAATTTTCAACCGCAGGCGTAGCTCAGCGGTAGAATGCTCGACTGCCACGCAGGGGCTGTGGGTCGACTCCACGCAGAGGACGTGGGTTTGAATCCTCGTCGCTCCTGGTAACTTTTTCTAAAATTTGCCCGGTAACGGTAACGGACATCGGCGGCGGCGGACAATTGCGGCGCTAAAAACGGCCCTTGTTGTGATCTCATAACAGCTTACGCTGTAAAATAGACGGAGAGAAGCACCGAGGACGTCAAACTGTGAGGCTAGGTCAGTGCCCCGTTGAATGGAATATCACGGTTCCTTCACGTGCAATGAAAACGTTTTTCGTGCTTCCTGCACTGACGCGACACTGAAGTACGCGTGCGTTACCGCTTGACTGCGACTAACGCTTTTATTTAGCTAACAACTGCCTCAAACCGATCACAGTAGAGCGCTGCTGTGTACATTTCAATGCGCGCAGGCGAACGCCTATCGATTCTCACTTGGTGACGGTTCTGCCATCTACATTTCGATCTTGAGGCCAATAGTTGCATTTGCGGCCGCAGCGGCGCTACGTAGCGAGGAAGGAAAAGCTGTGACCGGCTGCAGCTACTGAGGACCGGGGCTGGAATTATTCGCTAATCGGGCCCTTGTCAGTGGCACAAGTTGTACATTAAATACGAAGCATTCCTTAGCGAACTTCGGTGACTGATCGTATCTATCTATCTATCTATCTATCTATCTATCTATCTATCTATCTATCTATCTATCTATCTATCTATCTATCTATCTATCTATCTATCTATCTATCTATCTATCTATCTATCCGCCCACGACTTGGCGCTCTCCTGTTCGTTTCGTTGATGGGATGAATACGAAAATTGGTATGCTACAACATGACTACATGACGAACATAAATGACATGTCATAACATGAAAATCATGATATGCATGGCATGAGCGGCATGATTTACATGCCGCGGTCTTGGTGCTCTCCTGGCCGTTTCGTTAATGGGACGTATACAAAACTGGTATGGCACAACATGACTCCATGACAAACATGAATGAATGGTCACAACATGAAAATCATGATAACGTCGCGAAGATAGCGTCGTGTAGAATGTTTTCTGTTTCTCTTTTTCTTCGACTGCTGTTGCCGAGGGGCGCTCGAGCAAAACTTCAGCCGACGAGAGGCAGCCGTGTCTGGTTAGTCCCTTCGTGCCTGAAAACGAGCCGTCACACCGCAGGGAGTCTTCCGGGCGACCAGGCACCGAAAATGGAGACCATGTGCGCGAGTCGCGGCCAGTTTCTGGAATGCGTTGTTTCTATTAGTTTCGTAGCGAGGCCGCGTGCACGCGACCACGAAAACTCGCGTGAAGCATCGTTGGTCCGTATAAGCCGTTTTCCTATTGGTGGGAGGCAGTGGTGCTCCGAGAGGTCCGCGTTGCCGTGGATGCTGAAAAGTGCTATTTAAGCAGCGACACTGGCCTTTTGAGAGAGCGGACTCGGGGACCATGACGCTTGACACCACCGGAGACCAGTCCGGCAGGCCTACGGGGTATGATACCATTTTCTATGTTGTATAATTGCTGTCCTGTGTGTTTTCTAACTTCAAGTTGTATTAGCTAAATAACCCCCCCCCCCCCCCCCTCAATGAATGCTCTCCCAATTCATCGTGTCGACTCCTCATCGCTTGCCTGCTCGGAGTGGCTCCCACGCCTCTTCGTCTTCCTGACCTTCCGATGCGTCTAGCATTAACGGCTCCGACGTGTAATGAGCGGCATGATTTACATGCCACGGTCTTGGTGCTCTCCTGGCCATTTTGTTAGTAGGATATATGCGAAAAATGGTCACACCACAACATTACTGTATGACGAACATAAATGACACGTCATAACATGAAAATCATGATATGCATGGTATGAGCGGCATGATTTAAATGCCACAGTCTTGGTGCTCTCCTGGCCGTTTCGTTAATGGGACATATACCAAAATTGGTATGGCACAATATGACTCCATGGCGAACATAAATGACATGAGATAACATGAAAATTACGATATGCATGGCATAAGCGGCATGATTTACATGCCGCGGTCTTGGTGCTCTCCTGACCGTTTCGTTAATGGAATGCGTACAAATATTGATATGGCACAACAACATGACTGCATGACCTACAAAATTACAGTTCACAACGTGAAAATTATGACATGCATGTTATGAGCGGCATCATTTACATGCACGGTCTTGGTGCTCTCCTGGCCGTTTGGTTAATCTGACCTATACGAAAATTGGTATGGCACAACGTGACCGCATGACGTTCATAGCTTACAGGTCATAACATAAAAATCATGGCATGCATGTCATGGCCGGCATGATTTACATGCCACTGTTCTAGTGCTCTCCTGCTTGTTTCGTTTATGGGACGTATACCAAAATTTGTCTGGCACAACATGACTGCATGACGAACATAAATGACACGTCATAACACGAAAACCATGGCATGCATATCATGAGCGGCATGATTTACATGTCACGGTCTTGGTGCTCTCCTGGCCGTTTCGTTGATGGATGTATACGAATATTGGTATGCCACAACATGACTGCATGACGAACATAATTGACAGGTCATAAGATGAAGATCATGAAATGAATGTCATAAGCGGAATGATTTACATGCCACAGTCTTGGTGCTCTTGCGGCAGTTTCGTTAATTTCATATGTACCAAAATCGGTACAGTGAGACAACAATGCAGATCCATTTTACGTTCCTGATGCGTGCTTGGCATTTTCTTGATTCCCACTGCACGTGGGATCTGCCATTTCTCTTTCTCTCGATTTTTTTGGGGGTAATTGTGCTTGATCAAATAAAACCTGCAAGCACACTGTTTAACATTATTGCCTTATAGAATGTTCGGTCCACAAGGACCAAATTTAAGCTGACTTCTTTTCCAGAGCATTTTTTTCTTGCGTTTGACAAAATTGATTTGTTGTAAACTTCGCATATAGGAATATGATCACGACATACCTCGCTTACCCTGTTGTCAAGCTTTTCTTTTTAAATGCACCTACACGTGACTGCGGTAATATGGTATTAGTCTCAAATTAAATACACATAGCTAGGACAGCTACTGACAGGAGAACCCACTCATGTAAAAGAAATACACCGAAGAGTAAGCATGGGATGGCGCTTACGGGAGGCATTCTCAACTCATGGACGGATACGTACTATTATCACTCAAGCGGAAATTATATAACTAGTGTATTTTGCCAACACTGACATACGGCGCAGAAACTTAGAGAATTACCAACAAGCTAGAAAGGAAGTTAAGAACCACGTAGCGGGCGACGGAACGAAATGTGATAGGCGTTACTTTAAGAGATAGGAAGACAGCCGAGTGGGTAAGGAGAGAGACAGGTGTAGCCGACATAATAGTCCAAGTTAAGAAGAAAAAATGGACATGAGCAGGTCACGCGATGATAAGGCTAGACAACCGATGGACAGTTAGAACGACGGAATGGATACCAAGGGAGGGTAAGCATAGCCGAGGACGAGAGAGAGTAAGATGCGTGACGAAATTAAGAAATTCCCAGGCATCAGATGGAATCGGCTCCCACAGGATAGGAAAGTATGGAGAGCACTCGGAGAGGCCTTCGTTCTGCAGTTGAGATAAGATAAGCTGATGATGATGATGATAAATGCGTTCATGATGCTATTAGAATGTCACATGCTATAAATGTTTGAAGATATTATATATGCATATATATTTGTCGTGATCGTACGCCCATCAAATGGGAGAATGAACGTGTTCTTCACATCTGACTTTCTTGTGCATCGACGCCTTGCGACTGGCGTTGATGTGAACGTTTACTTTTGCGAAATATTAAATACGCGCGTGAGCTTCACTTACACTTGAGTCATTTGATGCATGAGAAAGTGTGATAAGACCTATACGCCTCAGCAACACGTCCGATTCTTCGATTTTTTTAGAATAACGAAATATATGAACGTATACAGACACGATGTGAGGTACTACATGTAGATGACGTCGGCGGTCGTGTCGCCATTCGTGTTCAGTGCGGCTCCTAAAAGTGCTTGCCACTCAGAAGCATTTCTTGTACAGAAAATATATACTATAAAACAATACACGTATTCCATAATCAAACTGTAAATGCAAAGTTGGCACTTGCGCTTTAGTGCAGTGACCGTTCCTGACGCTTATAACACTCCCTTGCGCGGTTGTTCAGTAAAGGAAGAAAAATAGGTGTGTGGGCGTATTGCCGAAGACACTTCTTTGCGAAGAGTGGGGTCCGTGGTTCGAGCCCGAGCACTGGCAACAAGTTTTGTTCTTCGCCCACGTTTAGACGTCAACTAATAAATAAATAAATAAATAAATAAATAAATAAATAAATAAATCGCAACACGTGGGTAGGAACAGCAGGTGATTGAATCTACCGGTAAATAGACATAGAAAGGCGCCGTTGCGATTCAGTTAGACAGTACGTTGAGACGTAGCCCCTGATGTCTTACAGGCTACACTGTTAAAGGTCCCATGACATCAAAATTTCAAACGCGAGATGCTTGCGTTAATTGGTTTTCCTGCATACGAAGGCAATCTTGACCAAGTATTAGCGGCGAACGTCGCCTCTAAGTAATTTTAATATGGTTTCAAAGTAAGCGGGAATGCTCATCCGAGCTTGCAGCACCTCGCGACATCGCCACTAGTGTGACGTAGTTTGTGGGCCATCTGTGACATTTCACTTTTGTAAGTTGATATCGCGACGTCACAGAGAGACACGGGCGCGCCGCGCTATGGCCTCCGAGCGTAGCCTCCAAGATCGGCTCTCGCAGCCGATCGCGGAGGCCACGCCAAAAGCCGTATTTTTCTGCTTCCTCTCCGTGTTGGTCGCTCAAGCGTACATTGTACACACGCTATGATGCAAAGCGAGTGTGGCGAGCTGGTCTGGCGCTCGCGCTCTCCGCAACGTCACCGAATCTTGAGCTCAAGTGATCAGTGCATGCGCTCACTTCCGACAGCCGCCGCGCTAGCCCCGCGGCGCTAGTTTCTTGCAGCTTTTGGCGCGAGTTTCGAAGCTTCATTAAAACTGAACAAAATTAACGATGCTGTGACTAATTAGACTTCGCGCTGGAGAATTTGCCACTCCATGCCATGTTTACAAGACACTGTTCTACTCATTAGAACATAAAAGTCTCCAACAAAAAAATAGCTGTCATGGGCCCTTTAACACGGTAACCGTTAGTTTATTTTATAGGTACACAAAACTGTGAAAATATGCTCCTTTATAAAAGTTAAAGTGCTTTAACCTTTAGTAAAGGAGCATATTTTCACATTTTTGTGTACCTATAAACTAAACTAACGGTTACCGTGCTAAGAGTGTAGCACCGTCATGTCACATAAGGGAACATCGAGGACACCTACCGTTGTTTTCACGCATCACTGGCTTCTCGTTTTTAAGCTCTATTGGGTGCTGTAAAATTTGTTGTTCTAGCAAGAACGGGAGCGTTCTGTAAGCATTTAAATTGTTTCGTCCACGCAATCTGCGCGTGTTCTATGACTGTGGACGCGTGCTTTGGGGCGATGGGAGTATTTCGTGAGTATGGTTTCCAAATAGCGCAACGTCCACAATTTTCACTTATCTGTTCTAGGCAGGAATGGCTGCTCAATGCAGTTCTTACATTCGGTAAGCTGTAAGAAGCTAATGGACGGCAAGGGCGCACAACCTGCTGCTCAAACAGAGAGTGGCATCTGACTGGGCTTTTCCACTGCGCAGCGCGACCAGTCAGATAAGTCACATACACGGTGTTTGGGCGAACACTTACCAAAGTTACTAAATGCGAGGAAAGCAGAAAATCTGTACGAAAGGAAAATGTAAGCGGCGGCGGCCGCCATAAAGTGTCAAAAAACGCGCTAATTAGCTAGAAGGCTCATTTAACGTTCACTCATTACCCTCTAAATAGCGAAATTTGGGGGCTATTGTTAAAGGCACGTTTTTAGGCATGGAGAAGGCGATGTCATATCACCTTTCAAAACAAAGAAGTATGAGCATTGTCTGGAGCCCTGCAGCTCGAGAAACAAGGCCGTTTTTCCGCGCCAAAATGAAATTGACGGATAAGAGCCGGAAGTAACGTGGAAATGCGACCTCCACTAATGACGTGTTGCAAAAAATGTGACGGCCAATTATAAATGTACGATGTGCTTTTTCTGCTTTATTATTATTATAGCTACAAAGCCCCTCTAGGCACTGCTTATATAGGTAGAAAACCACCGTTATCTGTGTTTATTCTTTGGTTGGTAGGAGGAGGCCAGTCATCATCGCAAACTACGCGGCCACGAGTTTTGAGAGCCCGCATATTTCGAATTGGCCGCCGCAAGCCCTGCAAGATTCACCAGCGGACGTTCCGTTTGTACGTGATTTCTGGGGCTTCTTCAGGAGCTGGTTTTGGATTCAAAAGGAAAAAGAAAATACAGACCCCCCCCTCCCCCAGATTTCTGCCGGCCGCAGCGCTTCAGAAAATGACATTTTTCTTTAAAAATGATAAGGCATCGTCGTCTCTGTCGCTACAAATTCGCCATCGGCAAGAACTGGCGACCTATGCGAACTAAAAAGTAATTATACAATTTAGGTTAATCAGCTGCGCTATTGTCATTTCCTCTCAATTACGCGCGTTCGCTGAGCCTGACAGCTTCCTATTTAAGAGAATTAATTTGTATTCTGGAAAATCTGCTTTTGGGAATTTTTTAGACGTTCGCTGAAGCACTCAGTATATGGTGACATAGCTCTACTCAGTGAACACAAATGCCATGCGCCAAACCCTAATACAGGTTGCGATACCACGAACATACATATACGACAGGACAACACATTTTTTTTTTTGCGGCATCTAACCATTTCACTTTTGGTGTTACAAGCGTTCAGCAAGAAGACTAGCCGCACAGGTGATCACTTTCCTCATGGGTGCCTCGTCAGGACAAGCGAAAACGTCCGCGAACGATGACAGTTCCCTCAGTGGTGCGTTGCATCGTTGGCGGCCTCGAACCTCGCCACACTGCATGTGGCACCACACGGCGTATAGCAGCTGAGAACCGGTCAGTTTGGGAACATCGGCTAAGAGGGTCACCGAATCTTTTCGTCCTTGTGTCTTGAGGACGTGCTGGAGTGCCGCCACTTCAAGCAAGCGAGCCGTCTCCTCTGAATCTTGCTCCAATGCTTGGACCACGCGGCGGGCACAGTCGTCAGCAGGACGGTTCGGGATGTCGGCTTGTTCCGCCCAGGAAAAGTTGCCCCGATCGACGAAGCCCTTCTCCACGACCAGGGCCAGTAGTGCGGACGACAAGAAGGACGCAAGACCTCCGAGCTTGAAGACGAGCGGTGCCTCAGCATGGTAGAAAGGAACGGCGACCACGTCTGGAAGTAAGCGAAAGTCGTTCACACCACTGCCGTCACCGACGTCGACCAGTTCAAAAAATATCGGCTCTTTCCGTTTGGAGAAAACATGTGGAAAAGTGACTTTTTCTCTGTCGGAATGTCCGAAGCCCGCCTTGAGCCGGATCCAATTGTCAAAGCTATCTGCTGACATATCGCTGAAGTTCTCGTAGGCATCATTGAGGTAAGCGTCACTCGACTTCATTACAATCTCGAAAGGTCCTCTGTCTACACTGGTGGTTACATTCGCTTGGCTGTTGCGGTCACCGCGTTCATCGTACGCACCGAAGCTGAATGTAGGAACTAATGGTCTTAGAGCCTGCAGAATGAATTCGTAGGCGTTCGTGAGATCGCGGTGCAGCTTTCTCAGGTCTCTTTCAACGGTTTCGGTGAAGAAGTTCCGGACGTACGGTGCCACAAAGGCACGCCCTGCATACTTCAGCAGCATGCGGTGGCATCTGAATTGCTGGATGAGCAGCGCGCGTTCTTGACTTCCTGCCATCTGGACCATCCAAGGGCCGTGGTAGTTAGCTGCTAGCGTTTCAATGATGTACCACCTGAGGTACTGCTGCGCCGCGAGCGGTCCCACCCTTGCAGGTAACGACAACACCTTTTGTACGAAAGCTGCGTGGTACACGGAGTACACGACGGGACCGGTGTGGTCCAAGCAGCCGTGCAGAAGCAGCCGCCACACTTGCCCATCCATTCCAGGCACGAATGAATCGACTGTAATGTAATCCAGCAACAGCCTGCCTTCGTTCTCCGCGGGCTGCAGGAGCTCGCCGCCTAACTCAAGCGTTACCCGGTTGTCTAATGCTTGTAGCTCTGCCGAACTCATGTCTTCGATAGAAGACTCTGATCCGACCATGCCATGCGAGCCTGGGTAACTTGACGCAAAGAACTTTCGCAGAGAGTCGAAGTCAGCTTCCAGTGGCGCTCGACGAGACCTGTGAGCAAAATGCTTTTTCGCCCACATACTCGGAGCTATGGCCAGCAGGGAGGCCTTTTTCTCTAGCTTGAAAGCGATGAGAGGTGCCATGCGCCAGCGGGTTTCCAGCGCGCAGGAAGCTTTCACCATGTCGTGAGGGCCGGTCCAGGCTGGTGGAGCGAAGAGACCAGCTTCCGCAAGCATGCGTCGCTACGGCGTCCATAGAGCTTTTGTTTTTTGCAACGAGGTCTTCGCATGCCTGGAACGCCACGGCCGCCTTCTGCACAGCTGTCTGTGACGAATGTACGGCCACTGTGACCTTCCTGCTCAGGTTGTTCACTGCGTGAAACACACGCTGCAGCAGCGCGACCTTGACGGTGTCCTGAAAAGCAGCATGAAATAGGTTGAGCAGATGCGAGGTGACTGTGCCTTATAGGCAAGAGTGACCAGCAGGAAAGCATGCACTAAGATGCAGAAGAATCTTCATCACACCTCTGTGTACTTCGAACAGCATCGTTTTGAACACAGCGAACAACGTTGGTTTTAAAAGGAAAAATAACTGCCTTTTCTGTATTCTAAACAATCACATTGTGCGATAGCAATCTGCACTTAAGACCTTGGGGTGCGATTGTGAGAATGGGCCCTGCAACACTTTTCGAACACAGAAAACAATGTCGATCAGTCGTGGAGGCGCCTTTGAATGTGTGAGAGAAGTAGCGCCCGCACCAGAAATTGGCAGTTTGGTGTCAAACAGACCGGGAAATCACTCGCTTTTGGGTTATATATAACGAAGGGGAATGGATCAAGGGCTCGCTTTATTTGTTAGAAACAAGTTAATGAAACAACAAACATTGAAGTCTAGGAACGCATAGGGGAAGTTATTCCAATTCGTAATTATGATATTGTAATTTTTTTGGGCGGGGGGAGGGGGGTAGGTAGAAAGGAATTAAAGTGGACGAAAAGACAAACCCGCCTTCGATGGGAACCGAACCCACGACCTTCGGATATCGCGTCCGATGCTCTACCGCTGAGCTACGAAGGCGGTCGTCCCTCCGTCCACTTTATTGGGTATTTATGTATATGGATTCCTGGGAGTGTTAGGCAGCGCCACTCGCAGCCAAGGCGGCGAGTGTAGCACACTCTACTGCCAGGAGGCTTCACGTAGAACGTGATCTTATGTCGTGGTGGCTGCTGCCCAATAAGCCCCCATATGCTACCTAAGGCCCCAAGTTTGCCGCAACGAGGCCCAAGCTATGAAATAACGAAAGGGAAGGGGGATCAAGGGCTCGCTTTATTCGTTAGAAATAAGTTAATGAAACAACAAACATTGAAGCCTAGGAAAACATACGGGGAGTTATGCCAATTCGTAATTATGATACTAAATTTTTTGGGGGTAAGCAGAAAAGAATTAAAGTGGACGCAAAAACAACCCTGTCTTCGGTGGGAACCGAACCCACGACCGGCTACGAGTGGCACTGCCTAACACTCCCAGGAATGCATATGCATAAGTACCCAATAAAGGGGGAGGAGGGACGACCGCCTTCGTAGCTCAGCGGTAGAGCATCGGACGCGATATCCGAAGGTCGTGGGTTCGGTTCCCACCGAAGGCAGGTTTGTCTTTTCGTCCACTTTAACTCCTTTCTACTCACCCCCCCCCCCCCCCCCCCAGAAAAAAATTACTATGTCATAATTACGAATTGGAATAACTTCCTCTATGGTGCAATGTTTGTTGTTTCATTAACACACACACACACACACACACACACACACACACATATATATATATATATATATATATATATATATATATATATTTACGAGAACTTGACGTATTTGGAGTGAAATAGCTGACACGACTTCGCAGTTATCGTTTATTACCAACAGTTTCGGCCACGGGTCCGGTCTTTTGTCTATGCCTTGAAAAAGACCGGACCCGCGGTCGAAACTGTTTGCAATCAACGATAACTGCGAAGTCGTGTCTGCTATTTCACTCCCCCTCTCTCTCTCTCTTTCTCTCTCTCTCTCTATATATATATATATATATATATATGTGTCTGTGTGTGTGTGTGTGTGTGTGTACGAGTAAGTAACGCACTACTTAGGATGTTTCCGGGATCAAGAATAATTCAGCTAATGCTGCTCCTCGCGACATAACTTGTAGAGAGAAGAGCGAGAGATTTTTAGCTGTATTTGAAAAGGAATTGGCAATTCGCTGGTGCGTTCAGAACAATATTTTCGCTTGCAAATTTACAGGAGCCGCCATTTACAGGAGCGTTTTCTGACTGTGTCAAAAAGCGTTGCAGGTCCCCTTTAAAGCCGTTCCGTCAATTAGGTTCAATCGGAGGACGCTCAAGCAGGGAAGGAGGAGCGTGTTGGGGAGGTAAAGCCTACTTAAAAAAATGCTTGCGTATACAGTCTCCTGTAAACACGTTTCAGCAGTATCCGCAGGATACTTCGAGGAAATTTTAGAGGTCCTAAGAATGCTGCGGTCAGGCAGTATCGATTAATGAGAGCCCCCGTTCGCGAAGTATGACGTTTTGAATGCCTATGGAAGCGTTACAAAAGGCTCGTCTTAAAGCTGTCATTAATAGCTTAACTGGCAATAAAAAAAACGAAAGTTTGTCCGAAAAATAAACTGGCAGCCGTTTGTGCGCTCACGCTGCGCATTGGGTCCTTCGTTTTTGCTTCATAAAGCTGTTCCGTTCCTTGAGGTGCCTGAATAGTGAAATGATTGAAATTGTTGAAGATCACACTCGTTTTGTCATTTCTAAACGCATTCATTGGGCTCTCTATGAATATGATTATTAAAAATGTGCGAAATAGGAACTTTTACTGACCGAGATGTGGAGACGTGGCAGGCATTATAACATTTTCGATAAACGCCACTGCTCGAATGAATAGGCCATAAGATCATAAACAAACACGTATATGAGATATGAGACGGCTAACTTTAGACGTCAAAGGCTTATTGGGCATGTGACTTGTGAAATGTAGCGAACAATGCTCATATAGCCTGACCCGTCGCTGAAATTTCTGTCTAGAAATAGTTTTTAGATGAACACATGTTCGAAACGTAAGGATGCTGATTTTATTTAATTATATTTTTATTTATTGATTTATTTACAAATACCTCACAGGCTCGCGAAGGAGTATTATGTGATGGGGTCTATACATAATTTATAGCTGAACACAAAGCAGACAAAAGGAGTTCGGAAACCAGGTGTTATAGAATGGCAAAATGTGCAAGATAAAATATAGGTGTAACATTACAATAATAAGAAACCTGATATGTGTTATACATATTTGAACAGGCGAACATGTTGTCATCACACCGTATAACGTATAAACATGATTTGAAGACATCGCGGCGGCTGGATTTCGATGGAGGCGTAATGTTGAGGTCCGTGTGCTGTGCAATGTCAGTGCACATTAGAGAACCCCAGGCGGTCGAAGTTACCGGAACCCTCCACTACGGCGTCTCTCATAATCAGAGCTGGTTTTGGGACGTTAAACCCAACCGATCAACCACAAATCAATCAATTTCAAGGCATCATATGGTTAGCAAACGCAGTTAAAGATGTATAGTATTCGATTTCTTAACACCGCGTGATCATGAATACACACTACGTCATGAGGGAGGTCATCCGAGTGAATAACGGCACGTGTTAGCGCAGATGCGATAAAGGTTTGGGTGCGTCCGAAAAGACGAGGAAAACTATACGCTGTTTAAGAAGCCTGCAAGATATGCGATGAGGCTTTGATAATGGCAAGTTATTTACGTGCGCACTGTAGACTGCTTCATCACATAAACATAGAATGGCTAGCTTCCTACGTAATTCAAGGGATGGTAGTGATAACGAAGTCTTCATGTTAGTCACCACGGAGTGCCGTTACAGTCACGAGCGATGAAACATGCAGCGCGGTTTTGCAGAGATTCTAGAAAGTCGATTAGATACGCTTGGCGAGGTGACTAGATAGAGTATACATATTCGAGTTGTGGAAGAACAAATGTCTTTATGATAGTTTTCGTGTTACGGATGGCGCCGCATGAAGATGTCGTTTCAGGTATCCGAGCCTGCGCGATGCTGTGGCAGTATTTTATTCAATATGTATTGACCAGGATAGATTAGGGATGAGTGCCAAGGTACTTGTAGTGGTCGGTTGCCAATATTGGTTTAAGAAATTATATGAAAGTGTAGCTTGGCTGATTGCGACGGAACGTCATTAGTTTGAATTTGTCAGCGTTAACCTTCATCTGCCACTTCGAGCATCTAAACCCTAAACCCTTCTGCTACACGATCGAAGGTGCTGCGCATCTATATTAAGACGCTACACATCTATATTAAAAAATAGATCATCGGTAATCTTTTAGTAGCTGGGTTTCAGAAGACAAACCTTTCCCAAAACCGTACTGTTGACGCAAAAAGTAAAGGTTACTTTCGAAATGGTGGGCAATCTTAGGTGTACTTATATGCTCGAGTATTTTGTAAGGAATGCTAGTGCGGGATATTCGGCGATAATTATGAACATCAATTTCATTTGCAGATTTGATCACCTTACCAATTTTCCAATTATGCGCAAGTGTGGCAGTGGATAATGATCGATTGAAGATATAGTATAGGATTAACCAGCAAGAAATATTGTTCGTTTTAGAATCTTAGTGTAGATTCCACCAGTACATGAGGTCGGGGGTACGTTATTACGGATGCGAGACATTCGGCTATTAATTTAAAGCGGTTCATGTACCCATGACTGAGGTCAACAACACTAGGAATTTTTGAATAATCATCTCTTGTGAATACGGATGCGAAGTATTTGTTGAAAACTAGGGAAATTTTTCTCCTTTAGTCACATTGAAGTTTCACTCTATCGGAGAGGACGTCGGGGAAATAGGAAATAACAACCCTCCAGAATTTCGGAGGGTTGTTAGCCATAAGGGACTGCAAACCAAGGCTGCAAACCAAGCGAAAAAACTTGTTTTTAACTTTACGAACGGCACGACAGTTTGTGGTTCCGCAGGCTTTTTGTTTCGGCCAAGATGCAAGACTGTTTCGTCGTTTAGCTATTTTGAACAAGCGTTTCAATTTATTTCGTAGGGTTCGCAGAGATCTGTGATGCAACGACTTTGATACGTTAAATCGAAAAGAGATTAGCGGCATATCAGCATGCCTTATTGCAGTATCCTTTGTTTGAAAGTTGTCCAGTTTTCGTCAAGTGTATACACGGGGTGAAAAAAGTAGGTACGCATGTATCGCGGAACGTTTCGAGACCAGATATAATGGCAGCACAGTCGGCTTCCTTATTACTCAAGATGCGTTTAGGATGCGGCTCGTGTATATAATGGGATGATAATAGTTACGCTCAAAACTTTGTGATAATTGAAATCATCAATGACAGTAACGGCGCTAGAAACCTGGGGATTTGACGCAAAACTGAGACAGATGGCGTTAGTTCCTCGGGTAGGTTGGTCGACAAACTGTGCGTAAGAAAATCGAGGTTGAATGAAATGAATTCATTCGAGGAGCTAGAGGTGTAAGTTAAAGAGGCCAGTTAATATAGGTGTAGTTAAAATTTCATTAACTGTTTTTTTCACATGTATTCTGTGCACACTTCCTCACGCACGACCATGAAAGACAAGAAATAATGCACATATCCCCCCCTACCCTTTTCGTTCTCTAATCACGCGCATGCGACTCCCTCGTTCACCAAACACGAATAGAATGTTTTTCCTCCTCCATAATGCATTTCCACACAAAAACTATAACCTGTTCTGTTCTGCGCGAACTGCCGCAATTTCATGATAAGGAGAAAGGGCATTCTCACCGCGCGCTTTGCATCCCAGGAACCACACACGTGACCGTAAAAGTCGTCACACGGCCTGACAGCCGGTGACATACTCGCTCGCAGCGTTACGGCGAAGTCAGAGCACGGGGCATTCTTGCACTCGGATGTCTGGTGCTGCTGCTCGGTCGTGACTGGCGTATCCAAGAAGTGTACGCCACAGTACACCAATACGACGACAAGCAGCAGAGCACAGACGGCGCCGAACAACGCCGTCACGGTCCACGAAGGCACCTTGACTACAGTTACCAGGCCCACCTGCCTTCCGGACTCGTCCGCGTAGGGCTCCCTGTTCGTATCCACGGCCTCTTCAATTTTCATAACCTGCGACGAATGTACGTGTTTTACGGATTAGGGACGTTCGTTCAAGTACCGAGAGCTTAGCGTATATAAATGTTTACTTTTTGACACGGGAGATTTTCTAGAAAGACGCTGCGACAGCAAGCACAGTATAAGCAGTATACTTGTCGTTTTCACACACGATCTCTACATCGTGGCGAAAGTACTCCGCCGCTGACAAAGTTACCTTTAAAGAATTAATTAACTTTCATATTAGTTAATTATATACTTGGGAAATATTCATCGGTGTAAGAATTGGTCCCATGCCAAGTTTTTTTTTTATAAATCCGAAAAGTCCCACGGAATTCGAAGTATTCATCGCGAAACTAAAGTGGCGATGTCTAAACTGGACGCACCGGACGCGCCCGAAGTAAGGCCGGTGTGTTACGTCAGACCGCAACTTCCCGTGACGAAGAAGTGAGGAATATGGAAGGAAGGCGGGTCGTGGCAGAATCTCGTTGTGAGAAGAGGCAAGTCGTCTCGCCTACATCAGCAGATGGCCTTGCCTTTGCGTGGGACGTTTGGTGCTTAATCTGTTTTCTAATTCCCACCGAACACAGGGTAACTGCAGTTTCTACCTCCTCTTTCATTGCAGCGCAAGACTCGGATGCAACCACTTCAGAGTTTCTTCTTTTCAGACTAAGCGACAAGTGAAAGAGTGCTTTGGACATATTTACAGTTTTGAAAAAGAAAAAAACACGAAACACTTCGCGCAAAGGAATAAGTGGTCTGCATGTATGTTGAAAAGGAGAACCAGCTCGCCCAAGACAGGGTGGATTGCAAATCGTTGGGAGAGGCCTTCGTCTTCCAGTGGACTTAAAATAGGCTGATGATTATGTTTCATAGTTGTTGGCGGCTTTTCGGACCAGATTCGGTGCCGTCCTCTTTTATTCGTATTTCGTCAATTATTCGTCACGCGAAGTTGCTGTCTGACGTAACACTGCGGCGGTATTGTCGGTGTGTCCGCGGGACCCAGTCACGATATCGCTGCTAAAATTAAGTGACATGTATATTAAATTACGTGCGACTTTATGGAATTCTGGAAATCGGCATGGCCTGAGTTGATACGCCCCACAACTTTACAACATGAGCAACTGCCATAAAGTTTACAATTATAAAGCTACCTACCAAGTTCTCACTAATTAGTAGTTTCAGCTTTACTTTGGCAGGTGCAAAATGCTTCCGCCTCGATGTGCAGTTCGTACAAGAAGGCAACTAATACCTTACTACCTTGGCGTTTGTTTTTTAAAGCTATGTAGTTTATAAAGAAAGGAACGCCCACGTAGTGCCCATGAAAGCGACAACTTGATACGTGACAGCGACACGCACTCGCGATCGCTGATGATGCGAGTTCTACAAACACGCATTGTGGCTGGTCTACAATCGCGCGTGCGTGCTATAGTTATTGTCGCAGCCATCTATCAAAGACCACACACACACACACACACACACACACACACACACACACACACACACACGTGCGCGCGCGCTGGAGTGCATTCTGGATGAGTGTCGCAAGGCTTTTATGTCATCTCTCCGACTCTTGTCTTTTGTCTGACCTTCTTCACGGTACTCGCCAATGAATAATTAGTCCTTTGAGATCACTTTCGATTCCTCTCCCTATGTTATGTAACTTGCACATGCTATACGTGCCTGTTTTTTTTCTGGTTATTGTTGTGTATAAGTTCTCTTATTCTTAGTTATTGTGACTTGCGTGTGTTACGTGAATTAGGCATTACGTGTGTTATTCATACTTATGTACATATTTTTGCGTCAAACCGGCTTGATTTCTGAAAAAAAAAACGCGATGTTTGATTGCACCCTATTTTCACATCTGTTATGTCATGTATGACTGGTTATTAGTGTGTGTGTACACTGGTGATCGGCGCTTTGTGAGGCTTTCTTTGCCTTTACGCCGATCCCCTAGGCAACTATGTATACTGGTTGTCTGAAGTAAATATGATATGATATGATATCCGCTGCGCGGGTGGAGTCGGACCTGCAGCACACCAATTCCTGAAGTACACAAGCTCGATGTTTCAGTGAGCTGCGCCACGATAATCTACCTCAAAAAGACTGTCACACGAGCCGAGTTGAGAAATGCGGCATGGCCCTTTATCGTCATCGTGATCAACAGACTACGCACATACACAGGAACAAAAACGCGTCGCGCAACCCTGAAGGCTGCCCCCGTCCCTAAAAAAGCGAATGAAGTTGCGTGAACGTAAGATAGTGTTTCATCTTCAACAACTACTTTCATTCCTGCTTCCACGTATACCAAGCGTTCCCGCACACATTACAGCTGGGGCTGCAGTTTCGCTCCCGTTGGAAAGGAAAATCACCCCTTACTCTTTGCCCATTTAAGGGCACCAAACTGGATTTCTCTTCTAGTTAGCCTCCCTATCTTTCGCGATCTCTCTCTCTGTCTCTTCCGGTTTGAACACGTGTCTATCTACACTGTCGCCTAAACATTTCTATGTGTAGCGTATGCACTACCCTAATCATACGAAATAATTAGTGCTATTTATTAGTGCAACATGATACAATTAGTCAGTACGAATCAGTGGCAACGAACAATGCCATTATACTGATTCATTTTTATTTGCTCTTATAACAGAATCGAGTGGACATATGGCAATGTAAACAGCACATATTAACCGAAGCACCATAAGCCCGACAACTGCCATGGCAGTAAGGTTACTAACTTTGGTTAGTAACCACCCATATGTAGTAGGTGCAGTTATCAAATGTATGGCAGCTACATTACTAATTTGTCGTTTACTAGCTGCAATTACTACTTAGGTAGTGAATGTTGTGTAAAGGAACACACCAAACTTAGTAGGTAGCACTAGCTTTTTTTCTTTTTTCTTTTAAGAGTAGGCATGGCGTAATATGTGGTTAAGCGACGCTCACGTATTTGCTTCTTTCATAAACGCATTCCATAGCTCCGGTGCACCTGCTTTGCTTCTTTTTGAGATGCAGTACATCGCTCGGACTACGAGCCACCTGCGCAGAAACTGATTATGAAAAAAAAAAATAATCGGCACCTATGGTGATCCACTGCCTCCCCACCCAAAGTCGCGATAAAAGCGTGTCGCGCCGTAACCCTAATATAGTGTTCACACGCTGCTCGCAATACGATAGTTCACTCTTGCTGCACTGCCGAAAGACGTCGAAAGCCCTATGCGTCTTTTGCAGGACATATAAGCAAACACTTTCGCTTAGAACTGAGAAATTGTTATTATTATTGTTACTATCGAGACGCGCGTGAGGCGCCCTTCTTACCTGGGCCGCACCGTTTAGATGCATGGTTACGCGCTCACTCTGCTGTACTGTTGCGCAAGAATATATACTCGGGTACAGGTCAAGAAAAAGATGGTGTCTTCCCGTTAAAGGACCCCCCTGTCAACGTGATGTCGCGCAGGCGATCTGCCGCGACTTCACCTTGACAGAGCGGCACCATTGGCTGGGAGGGCGTCCTTTCCCGGGGAGACGCCACTTGTTTTCTTGATCTGTACCCGAGTATAGCAGGGCTATAGAACTCTATAGCGACCAGGCTCTCTAACGGAACCGAAAGGTTCTCACCTCCATGGCTTCCTCTCAGCGTCCGTATCAGATGCTCCACCACGCAGCGACTATGGCCAGGTGCTTGCAACCCGATGTTCCGTGTCTCTCGAACAAAGCTGGTTCGATGCAGTACGCAACCTAGATTCACCACAACGCTGATCAGTGCCTTGGAATTGCCTACCTGCTGGTGGTGGACGACGGAGGGACCGAACGTTGAGAAGCACGCGCAAGCCTACGATGGCGCTGGTGGCGGCTTCCCCGCCACGAAGTGAAGACGAAGAGCAGATGATTGATCGACTGGTTTCACTTGACGCAGAAAACCTCGGTCTAAAAACCATGGATTACGCGCTACAACTCTCTGCGAAAATCAATAGGAAAACAAGCCGCACCAAAAATAACTGAATTCTAAAAAAGAAATGTGAACAATACGTAAAACGATATCGGGAAAAGAAAAATTGCATGTACTGATTAACCGTGATAGTCCGAAAGGAGAAACATTTCTTAAAACAAAAAAAGTGACATACGAAAAGAATTACAACATGCAATCGTGGTTCTCTTGTGCAGATAATTAACATAGTGTCGCATTGAAGGAGCCTGGAATGACGTAAGGAACCAAAGACGTAACTGTGCCGAAGACCCCCTACAGTTGTGCCTACGGGAACGACAACGGCAAGTGTCAAATTGAAGCCCATCTACCGGAAGGGCTTGTCTAAAAAATGTTTTCTTTTTTTAGAAACTGGGAACCAGCGACAAAGGGAATGTTGGTGTCATACATTTTCGCTGCAATAAAGCCACGAATGCGATGAAGCTAGACTGGACCTGCAGAGATAATTTCAGAAAGCAGAGACGGGCTCGGTAGCGTAGTTTTGTAATTATCACTTTTGAGTTACTTTCTAGTGGGACAACAGCATCATCATCATCATCGTATAATAATTCCGCTGCAGAACAAATACCTCTCCCAACTATTTCCGATTCGCCCTATCCTGAACGAGTTGGTTCTACTTTATGGCGGCGAATTTCTTAATTTCATCTCTCCATCTGACCTTTTGCCTGATTGCCGTTTCGTTTTCCTTCTCTTGGTATCCATTCCGTCGCTCTTACTGTCCATCGTTTATGTGTCTTCCACATGACGTGTCCTGTCCAAGTCCACTTCTTTCTTTTAAATGATAAAAGAATATCAGCTACTCATGTCTGTTCCCTGATTCATTCCGCTCGTTTTTTTATCTCTTAGTGTTAAACCTGTCATTTTTCCTTCCTTTGCACACTGCGTGCTGCTTAATTTCTTGTCTAGTTTTTTTTCGTTATCCTCCATGTTTCTGCGCCGTACGTTAGTGTTGAGAGAATTCACTGATTATATACTTTTCGCTATAATGACAGCGGCAAGTTTCCAGTCATGATCTGGGAATGTCTCCCAAATGCTCTCCAGCCCATGCTAATTCTGCGCAGAACTTCCTTTTCATTAGTAGGCTTTCCTGTTTGTAGCGGCCCTAGATATACGTATTCGTTTACGCATTGTATGGGCTCATTGCTAAATTTAAATTCTTATTCTTTTGCTTGGTTACTCAGGATAATGCTGGTCTTTTCCTTATTCATTTTCAGTCCTATTTTGACACATTAGGTCCTCAGTCATGTTTTGCGTATTGTCACCGTCATTGTTAAAGAGCGCAATGTCGTCTGCGAACCTTCAATTCCTGAGATGTCCTCCGTCGAATCAGATCCCGTTTGGTTCTAAGTCTAGGTGTCTCAAAACTTCTTCAAAACATGTGCTAAACAACATCGGGGAGATCGTATCGCCTTGTCTGACCCCTCCCTTGATCGGAATTTTTCTGTTCCTCTCAGGTAGAAGTAGTGTGGCTGTGCTATCTTTGCAGATGTTACTTATGGTTTGCATAGTGACAGCCCAACCAGTAATAATTCATGGGGTTTCACGTGCTGAAAGCACGATATGATCATGAGACACGCCGTATAGTGCAGGTATCCGGAAATGTTGAAGACCTGCAGGAGTTAATCGGTGTGCACTGATAAGGCACAGTAGACGGGCCTCCATCATTTTCTCCTCCATCGAAAATACGATCGCCGCGGCCAGGACTCAACCCGTGTCCTTTCGGTCAGCAGTCAAATACCACAGCCACCGCATTGCCATGGCGGGCATGTCCATGCACCCGGGTACATGCGTCACCGCCTCACGTTCTTGAATTTATATTTATCGGTGATTATTTCGCAGAAGACAGCACTAAACTGAAAGTTACGTTGGGAGGTCCTCGAGCAATCAGTTGATGTTTGACTCTGTGACTGTAAATGACGCGAGATTTCATCAACAACCATCGCTTTCATATCCTGTCTTCAGCCATGCCGATGGTGCAAGCGTACTTGAGTGCATTTCTTTCGTGTACGTTTCCTTCGTGAAAGTTTCATATAACGCACTCCCTGAATTTGCAAATCATGACGTCATGCATAAGAAAACTACATACTTATAAGGAAGAATGAAAAAGAAAATAAGGAACGTAAACACGTGGGACAACGTGTTGCGTAATATATGGGAAGCGAAAGGTAAATCGATTAAAAAAATAAACTAACACGAGACCGACAACTCGAACTAAAAATGCAGTAACCGTAGTAATGAAATCAATTGAGGTGTTTGCTAAGCGATGCTAAAGATAGCTACATCGCAACTTTTTGAAGAACGCTCGGAATTAATTTTGGAAACATTCAAATCCGTATAATCTGGGCACATGTGCTTCTCTTAAGAAAAACAGCGAGGCTCCTGTAAACTCCTTCAACGATTTTTTGAAGCAAGTTTTTAACATAGATCACGGAAAGACACCATCCATAGAACCTTCCCACAAAAGAATTATTGTTAAACAATTGAAACGCTGTTAGTCAATCTTGAGAATTGTACTGACGATTCCTTGTACGATCACCCTGATTTTTCGGCGGGTGGTATACGATGCCGTCCGTAAATATCATGTGCGAAAAAAAAGGGCGCAATTGGGGGGGGGGGATGCAAGAGGCCATCATGCAGGGTTCAAAAATGCCTTGGGTGTGTCTGGATTGCATGACAGCAATAGGTGACAAGTTCCAGGCTTGATCCGGTACACAGAGCACCGCGCATGCGTGTTCGTTGCCATTAAAAAGAAAGGGCGGAACCTCAAAATATTCCGAACAAGAACGATCCTGACAGCTTTAGAGGCGACAGTACTGTGAGTGGCACCTCACTAGCTCAGCGATGTCCTTACAGCTGCTGATTAAGGGAATACTCTTCCTGATGAACTTCGTCTACTGGTTCTTCGGCGGCACGACCATGCTCATGGGCGTCTACCTTTTCATGGGGAAGGTGCGCATCCTACGCCGCTACCTCGATCTCACATTTGATCCGGCAGTGTTCTTGATCGTCGTCGGCTGCCTCATCTTTGTCATAGCCGGATTAGGGTGTGTCGGAGCACTGCGCGAGAACACGTGCTTCCTCCGTGTGTACGGCTTTTGCCTGTCCGTCATCCTGGCCGCTGCCTTCTTTGTGGCTGTGCTGACAGTCGTGTGGCCCACGCTGAGCCCTTCCAGCATCTCGCGCCTTGAGAACGTCCTGCGGCGCGCCGTAGTCATCTACAGAGACGACCCAGACCTGGAAGAACTCGTCAACACGCTCCAGTCTTCGCTGCGTTGCTGCGGCATAACCTACAGGGGCTACCTGGACTGGAAGCACAATGCCTACTTCAACTGCTCCGAGTGGAATCCAAGCCGTGAACGATGTGGCGTGCCCTATTCCTGCTGCAGGGGCCAGGGACGTTTGCCGAACGTTATGTGTGGTTACGGTGTCACTGACGCTACAAGGCTATCGTTTGGTTCAGTCAAGAGCGCAGTGTACACAAATGGTTGCTTGCAAGCGTTGGTCGACTTGATAGGGGAGAATACGTTTTTGGTAAGCATGGTATCGGCGGTAGCCGTCGGGTCGCTTGCTGTGGGCATAGCCGGTGCCTGGTTCCTTTTGCAATCGATCGCTGAGGTTCGGCGAGCTGTGTTGCTCCAAATCAGGACTGTGCCTTAGTCGAGAGCATAGGCATAGGGCATATCCATGTCCTTCTTGTATAAGTGACCGTGCTTTCGACCTAATTTTAACATTTATTTCTATATTCTTGACTGCTTTTATGTTTGCAGCTTTACCGTTTCTATTCCTGTAATCTTAGTTTTAACTTGGACTGCTGAGACGAATAAATTTTATTACAAGTGCTGCAATAGGCTGTTTTAAGCATCCATCTGATATTTCTTGCGTGCCTTACTTCGCTCCCTATATGCTATTTTTTAGAAGAGTAATTTTATGCACAACATATGGCTGTGCTGTAGCCTTCAGTGGTCTAACTTCACAACCATGCAAGGTGGACATGGCCTTCAGAACTAAGGCATACTGACAAGTGGCCAAGCTACGTTGCTTAGCATCATGCGCTTCCAATATACTGCGGCTCATAAAAGAGCTCACTGCACGCGAATTATATTGCACCCATCAAAACGCCAAAACGTAGCCGTTACTGACGTGAAATGTTGCTGTTGATCTTTCGCTTCGCAAACTTGCCGTCTGTCGGTGCACACTCCGTGTATTTGTGCTTATGCTCTGTCTTTAAAGAAAAATCGTAGAACGCGCTTCTAGCCTATAGCCTTGTCTGCCGCGCAGTGAACTGCTTTTAAGCTGTGTACTGTGATAACTACGAAGAGACTGAGCTTACGCCAGGGAAGCAGAAGTGCTTCCTAGCCGACGTCGTTTGTTCCATACAATCGTAATATTTCTGAACTCGGATCTTTACTCTCCCACGTAAGCGAATGTCTTGATGGCGTACGAAGGGCTTTGTACGGCAGCCAGGGCCTAGGATAGTGCAGCCAGGGATAAACTGGCAATTGAAAATTGGAAAGGTGTCCTTTCATTACGTGATGACAGGCTTCCAACAGATGTTGGCCGCACTGGCAGTGACTGTCGACATGGACGAAAATTTCCGTTATAGCCACGTTGGCAGCTCGCACGAAACGCCCTTCGAGGATCATTCGACTATGAATATGCGATACTCTGAACGCAGAATGTGTTTTTCCCCTTAGAGGCCCAATGCAGTACTGATGCCAAGAATTGTCCTTGTATTCGTGGCCTCTTAAATGGAAATGTGGTTAGCGGTTGTAAACGAAACCGGGTTTCCGGGTTGAACGCAAATGTATTTACATCTGGGCCCTACGAAAGGGGATGTTCTGCGAAGATGTTGAAACGCATCACTAGAACTGCGTAAGGGGACATGGAATGATCGTCGAGGCACTTGCGTTTCGACGACACCTATATAGGATGCCGGGCTTTGTCGTCTGCTGGAAGTTCACATTTCCTGCCTTCGGCGCTCGTTTCTTGTTGCCGGCACCGTGAGTGCTTTGCCCTGCTTTGAGGCCTGTCCCCCAAGGACGCATTCTAGTTACCTGATAATGCGGGCAAGCAAAGGACGACTCAGTGGCCGCAGCGATGCCCACGTGTACTACAAGCAGCTGCTACAATCGTGGCCCACAGCCAGAGAAGCAACTACGACGCACGCTGTTAATACATGATGAAATACTCTCAGTCTGTGTGAAACGAATGCAATTTGTCGTTAAAGAATGAATGAAATCTAGCCACTGAATAGTAATAGCACTGCACGTGCGGCCCGCGAGCAGTGTGAACGAACACATAAGCATGATCAGCAGATTGCATTATCAAGCACACTTAGGAGTGCTGGCTTAACCATTTACGGCAGGTAACTTCCTTCTTGCGTTAGCTTATCGGCAACGACGCCGGGGTGGCTTTATACCAAACGTAACAACCTGTTGGAAACTAGCCGTTAGATATACTATGCACGTGGCCTTACTTACTTCTTCTTTCGTTTATTTACATTTAACGTGCCCTTGTCCTGCGTCAATAACCATTGAGAGACACTTAAAAATTGGCGGCTTCTTACCAAAGGAGAGCATATTTACGAGGCCAAGCATGTCAGTGAGTGCAGTGTAACAGAGCATCATTTCATACGACGAGGCTAATTTGGCTGCACTTGTTTTGCAACTTAATTGATTTTATCTCTGGGGTTTTACGTCCCGCCTATAGGGGAGGGTTCCGTAACCTTCAACCACCTGGGGATCTTTAACGTGCACTGACACTGCACAGGCCTCAGCATTTCGCCTCCATCGAAATGTAGACGCCACGACAGGGATTCGATGCCACGACATTTGAATTAGCAGCAGCCGAGCGCTATAACTACTACACCGTAGCGGGGGCTTCTGCAAACTTCAGCGAAGGTATATGCCCCATGGTAGCGAAGCTTGCGTATAAGCCCAATTGTTCAGAAAATGGTGGCTCATGTGAGGCTTAGCGCCATGTATCGAGGAAGGGAAATATCGGACGAAAGCAAAAATAATGCGAATGTGAGAGCATCATCCTAATCATCGTCATCATCATTACCACAATCAGCAGCAGCCTAACTCCGCTGCAGGACGAAGGCCTCTCCCAACGATTTCCAATTAGTCCTATCCTAAGCGAGTTGGTTCCACTTTACACAGGGGAAATTCTTAATTTATTGCTCCATATAACCTTCTGCCTGCCTCTCTTGCGTTTTCTTCGTACTTGTATCCATTCCGCCGCTCTTGCTGTCCATCTGTTCTGTCCTCCGCGTGATATGCACTGCTCATGTTCTTTCTTGTAGTTGATATGAGAATATGAGCTACTCCTGTCTGTTCCCTGAACCACTCCGCTTTTTTTTGTCTCTTAGTGTTACAACTCTCATTTTTCTTTCCGTTGCCAGCTGCGTGATCCTTAATTTCATCTCTAATTTAGCAGTTAGCAGTTAGTTAAATGTGCTACAGTGACCCAGTATTAGCAGCTTGAAACGAAGTGCAAAGCCGGGTATTAAATATCGCGTATATCACGCGCTTCATGAAGCCATTCTCAAAGCAGAGATAAAACTACGACTGAGCTACATCCCAGCATATTCACCCACTATGCAAATGAATAAAACAAAAACAAGCGCTCGCTACAGTACCACAAGCAGAAATAATATAAAAGATCAAGGTTTAAAAACTGACCATGCACAACGCATGACACAGCTTTAGGTTAACGTGAACATGCTTATGCTGTAGTCACCGAGGCTTCGAAGATCAGGCGTTTCCCACTGCCCTGAAATAATGTGAAGATATATTCAAAGCGACGTTGAACTCCTTGTCAAACGACTTTATTGCCAGGTTGCAACAGCCAACCTGTCGCTGTACAACCTTTCGCTGTACAACCTGTTTTTGTTTTATTCATTTGCATAGTGGGTGAATATGCTGGGATGTAGCTCTGTCGTAGTTTTGTCTGTGCTTTGAGAATGGCTTTAATATGCCATGTTTAACGGCCAGCACGCAGATAGTTGAGGCGAGCGTAGCTAAACATCTTGCGCTGCAGGTAGAATTTCAGTGCAAACGATATGTAGAGGAACAGCCTGGTACGTGAAAAGCATGGGTGGTGCAGTGACACTTTTCTGAAGATTAAATTGTTATTTTTTAGAAGACCTTTTTGTTTACAGCGCCAAACCGCGTTTGCTTATGATCAATTGCGCGTCTCATAAGCAAAAAGAATTAATGTGTGTTTTATATTCGGGCTGTACAAAAGGTTTCAAAGCAGAAGCGCTCACTCAAGGCGCTGCGATATAAAGTATTAAAGTATAAACACCGTAATCGCTCTAGTGCTGCATTAAAGAACTCGCGATTGCTTATTCTCTGCGCCGAACAGCCGCGCCGTCGCTCTTGTTTGCAAAGCATTACCAGAAACATTTCTCTTCCTGCCAAGTTTTACTTCGGGTTAAATAAGCCACCAAATCAAAACAATGAGCACAATTGCCTTTAGACATCACTGGAAGCTGACGGAAACGTGAAGCTAAATGAACAACGCAAGAATGACAGCGCGCGCAGTAGGCTGACGGGAACAGTGGTCCGCCCAGAGAACCTACACGTTCGCGGCAACAGGCGGCGCTGTCGGCGTTCTGCGCATGGCGTATGCTGTACAAGGCCATGCCATGCTTTACCCTCTGCCATTCTCCCTACCTTTCTCTTCACCCTCATATCACCCCTCCTCAATTCTCTTTCCCACCCTTGTTACGCTATACTATGCATGGCTATACGCTGTATTAGGAGCTCTTTCCGGAAAGACAGACAGGCACACAAATTTTTATTTTGTCCTTAGGAACTACGTTGGGACCCTCCCTTGGTAAGGGGGATCCTAGATAGTTGCATGCCGCGCCCACGCAGGAACAGCAAGAAAAGACCGTGGCCCTCTGCCCTTTCACAGGCCCTCTGAACAGCTCAGAGTTGGTCTGAGAGATCGCCATTCTTCAGGGCTTTCTCCCAGTCTTCACGCTCGTTTAGTTCTGTATCGCGTAACGCAGGACATTGCCAGAGCATGTGATGTAGGGAGCTATACTCTTCTCAGTGATCCGGACACTGCGGTTCAATGTTCGGTGGCAAGTGATTCAAGAGAGTCCCAGTGCCCTCCGAATCGTCATGTGGTTCCGCTCAGACTGTCGCGGTGAATCCTCGCGCGCGGTAGTGGGCTGCGCAAATTCATTGGCATTGGGACTGTTCCGGTACAAGTCGGCTGTTATGTGGGCCGGGAACCTTGTGTTGGTGTGAAATAATTTGCCACCCTCACTTCCGAGGATGACTGCCGCTTTTTTCTAGATCGAGCCTAAGGCGAAAGCTCTTGCTGCTGACCCGGAGTCTGTAGATATGCGGACCCAGAGGGTGTTTCATGGCCAGGGCAACGACGGTCTATTTGGCGATGGTTGCCGTTACGTTCCGCACCAAGGCTGCATTTAGGGATTCGCCTTTGTAGTTGACGCTAGCCAGTGCAAACCGGTCAGTGCGCCCTACTGATCAGCGCTGACAACGGTAGCGAGGTAATGGCTGTTTGCGGCCTATTTAAGCAGGGCTCTGGCTTTACGATGGCTGACGTTGTACTGTGGGTGGACGTTTCTCGGGAGTGGATCTACCGAGAGCGTTCATCTGATTAAGGGAGGTAGCATGATGATGTTGTGTTCGTTGGTCTCCGCGAAAGCGCTACCTACGTAGACTAGAACACGTCTGCCGGCTCGCGAGGACGAGAGGTGAGCATTTTGGGGGGTTTTTTGACCTTCTTTCACTTACGAGAGAGAGTGTGTGTGTGTGTGTGTGTGTGTGTGTCGGGCATGCCGAGTGGGATTAGATTCTCCTTACAGCCGTTGAATGGAAGTCCTAGGACTGTTTAATGCTTTGGCGCATCACTTAGTGCGCCTAGTCTGGCCTCTTTCTTATTGGACCATTCCAGGACCGAGGCTATGTAGTTAATGTGGTACATTGAGAAAGTGTGGCAGAGTCGAAGGAGGTTGTTTTCACTGAAACCTGCTCTTCGATTCAATACTCTTAGTATGAGCCTCTGCATACTGTCCTGTTAGCACATACCCTCTTTTTGTGCTGCATACCTGCCTTTATGTGGTGCTGGGCTGAGTGCACGAGCGCAAGAGAAGGGAGAAATGCGCGTGTTAAAGGGGTCGTGAAACGTTTTCTGAACATTTTGTACTAAGTGCGTATTCGGGATCCTGACCCTCCAATCAACAATATGCATTGTTTCGTTGCACCGTGTGCGTTGATTTAGAGCGATAAAAAACGTGGTTTCGGTTTCACTGTGCGCGTTCCCCTCAACTCTGCAGATGACGTCATTTTAGTAGCCGTCATACCTCCGAGATTGGCGCGCCCTCGGAGGCCATGGGAAAACAAACCGTGCTGCCGCTTTTCTTCCGAATGGTGGCACCGCACGGTTTCCAAGTATTTTCTTCCTTTCTAGCTTTCAAGTAAATCGATCCCTTTAGAGCAAACGCGAGTTCACTGTGCCTTTGAACTTAAAAATATCTTAACTCAACGTCACCAAATAGTACCACGTCGGTCGGTAGTGTCGCATAGTCGTTTCGGGAGCGCAAGAAAGATGAGATTTAAAACGGGCGTTGTTAAATGTGCACTGAATATTTCGCCGAAATATTTTGGAATCGGCTTGTCGAATGCGTATTGAAGCAGTGAAAATTACAAACCGGCATCTCCAAATTCTTTTCACGACCCCTTTAATGTCGCATATTGGGCAACTGCATGAGCGAAATTATAGCGCAGGTCACTCCGATTATGCCAAGCCTAAACAGCTACGCTGGTGAAAACACCATATATCGTCATCAAAATCTATTCCTTAATCTTATGGAATATTCCAGATTCTAAACATCGTATGCGTAGCAGCGGAAACAATGCTAGGCGAGGAACCTCGGAAAAATAAAGAGAGGCGGCACGTGCTCCTGTAATGCTCGCACACAAAGGAAGAGGGTAACGTTACAACGCCATCCGCACCGAGTAGTGACAACACAATAGACGTAGCGGGCATCGGCAGTCGTGGCCGAGCGGTTAAGGCGATGGACTAGAAATCCATTGGGGTCTCCCCACACAGGTTCGAATCCTGTCGACTGCGAGCTTTTTTAATTTTTTTCTTTTTGTGGAAGGAAAAGCCTGGCCTTTTTGATACTGATTTCTATTTTCGTTACACAACCTAATGAGCTACGATCCTCTTAGCACCTCTTAAAACTCAGACGATGTGGCAGTATGCTGCAAGGATAAGAATAAAAAAAATCGTGAGAATACTCTCAAAATAGTGACGAAATTAGCGAAGGCAAACAGCGTCGTTAATTGAGGGAAGTGCCGGGGTTTTCGCACTGCCTGTGGTGGTGTGCACCAAACACGTTCGCTAATGTTAGATGGATGACTACACCTGTTAGGTATCTATAGGCGTGCCACTTGATACTTATAAACAGACTGACGTGTACGCGAAGCAGCATGCTATGGAGGCGAAGGAAAAAGCGCGAAGATGGATAGCAGGTCATCTTTCAGTATCTTCTAGATCCACGATATGCAACGTCACCTTTGTCGCAAAGACATGTAAGTGCTACATTGCTCCCGTGTAAATGTGCAATAATTACACCGAGAGTTTGCGTTTTCGCCAGGGGTTCAAGCTGGGAACAATGCCAGCCGGACTAATATTTGCAGACGTGTGAAAGATGGCCGAACAGGCCTGACACATCTTTTTATACGCTAGATTGTCAACACGCTCTAATTTTTTCGAGATGTGGAAGATAAATTATTACGTACGATGTACCAGTTTAAGTTCTGACGCGCACTTCGTCAGTTTTTAGTCGGAACAGAGAGCATGCTGGGTTCAGTACGCGAGTTCTTTAAGGGGACCTGAAACGGTTTCGGTGATTTTATACAAATGCGTGGCACCGATAGCTCGAGTCCTTCTGATCACTAGCATAACAGTATTAGCACCCTATGTTAAGCGTGTATTTTACTACAAACTTTTAAATACGCTCACCGTGAGAGATCGATGCGACTAGACTCAAAGCGTTTTCAACCGCCTCTTCAACGGGACATGCGATGGGTGCCACACAGCCCAAGCCACGTGACGTTAAGAGCACCTTAGGGCCAGCCAACGGTATCGTCGCGCATCTGGCGGCGTACACACGAGTCGCCGGCGAACTATTACAGAGGCTAGCACTGCCGTGGCCGGCGACCTTCTTAAAGAGATCTCGGCGCTATGTCGCTACAGACGGCTCGACACAGCGGCTGACGCGGGAGGTGCAGTAGTCGCTAGCGCGCACTGCGCACATGATCGAGTTGAGCAGGAACAGCAGTGGTAAGGAGGAATGCGACAGAAATAAGCCCATAGCTGCCTTAGTGCAAGATGCTTCGCTTTATTTATGGTGTGATTGATTTGACAAGTTTGTTGCCTAATCAGTGACACAATGTCAAAAAAGTTTCAGGCACCTTTTCAGGAAATTATCGATAGTCTTCGATATCTGAGCGATCGTTTTTCGGTATAGTACCTGTGGTGTGTAGGGCGCAAAAAAGTGTATACTAATATACGTGACACTACTTTTCTTGTTCCTATGTACAGGGTCGTATTCATTGGAGGCCTTTGCCTTGACGTATTGAAGCGTCTGAAAAAGATGCCAGTCCAACCTGCAACAAAAACATTCTTCTTCAAGCTCCATATGGGCACGTTGTCGGTAAAAATTTTTTGAAACAGCGGGGGTTTTTCTAACCATTGACACTGCATGCCTGATCTGCAAACAATGTAATAGACGTCGTTTCCATTCATTGATGGGAATGGGTGTATATTTCTGAGACTTCCTTCAAAGAACAATGAACAAGCAATTTCCATTTGAGCCCCAAGGTATCATGTATTTGGCGGTAATTAGTGATAACGGCTTAACTTATCACCTAATAATGCTTGTGGGCCTCCACTGCTTATGGCTGCTGGATACGTGCCCAGCCAGGTCGTATCTATTTCCGGCATTGTGTTGGACGATACATTGAAAAACTGAAACAACATGAGTGTGTGCCTGATTGGCTTAGCAGGGTCGAACCTCTTCCTCTTTTTAAGGTGTTATCAATGAACCGTCAAGCGCGCGTGACGCATTCATTTTGTGTACAGTGAATGGTGATTGCCTCAAGTGAGAGAGAATTTTCGCTCCCTGTTCCGCTTCCTTCTGAATTCATGTGAAGGTTATCTTATTGTCCGGCCATAAACAAAGAGCGAAACAAGCAGTCATGGCCGAGCGGTTAAGGGGATGGACTAGAGATCTATTGTTGTCTCCCCACACAGGTGCTAATTATGTCGAGTGCGAGATGTGTGGTTTTTATTTAGCCCAAGAACGAAGGAAAGGCCTGGCCTGTTTGACGCTGAGTTTTATTTTCGTTAAAGACCCATAGGAATGGTAAACCTCTGAAGCAGCTTCGTGAAGCACACAATAATCATATAGAGGCGAATGTACTCATAATGTGTACGAATTAGCATTTCTTCGTTAAAAAAAACGGAAGCAGTAGGCGAAATTTTGCAAGCGAGCGAGCCATACGGGAGAAAGGATTCTAGTCGCTAGAGATAGCCACATTCCATAGGCGCTGACTACTGGGTGGCTGGCACCCCCCCGGCGGTCTTGACTGCAAATGTTCCATAGCATTACTGCACGGTTATACCTTACTGGATCCAATGACCATATTTACTCACATGCACCTGCATACACTGGCTTATGCTGACCAGCGGTGGCAAAATTATTGCTGATGTTGAGCAGAGCTGGCAAAATGAAGGTTATAAAAACAACGTGGTCCTCATTCCATCTGTAGCTTGTGATGGCGTTGTGTACAAAATTCTCAAGTTCACTTCATAAAATACTCCAAGAGAAATATTTTTATCGCGAAACTGTCCACCTAGCATGGAGAGTGCCTTGGAGTGTCTCGATGACCTTCTTGCCCGAGGGCCCGGCCACACCAACAGAAAAACGCGCGGGGCGCTGGCGGCGAGAAAAGGAAATATTCCGAGGCCGCCGCGCTGCAATAATTTCGTGCCTTCAGTACGGTGTGCATAAATAATGACACCTTGGTTTGAACATGTAAAACCCAGTCAATTATGAGATCAAGTATTCCTTGATTTAAGAAAACTTGCCTGAGGTATAGTGTATCACTTAGATTATTCACTCTAAGAAAAAAGATGGTATACCTTACTCTTTTAGGAGAGTCAGGGCTTGCCACATATATGACTCTTTTTGAAGATACCCGTCAACTCTCTTTTCTGCAGGAGAGTCACGGCGCTGCGAGAGTGTACACTGACTCTCTTGAGAAGGGTGGTAGGACTCTTGTCTAAAGGATCATGTGACCACTGCTGAGAGAGTCACTTGACTCTTGCGAAGAGTGCTAGGACTCTTGTCCAAAGGATCGTGCGACCACTGCTGAGAGAGTCACTTGCATCTCTTATGAAGAGTGCTAGGACTCTTGTCCAAAGGATTGCACGACCACTGCTGAGAGTTACTCGACTCTTATAAAGATAGAGCAAGGTAGTCATACCAAATGGGTCAAACGACTCTGCAAAATAACTACTGTAACTGAGTCAAGAGACTCTTTATGTGTTGTCACAAGACTACTAACAGAGAGAGTCAGGTATTCATTTTAGGTGAGTCAAAGGACCCCATAGAGCCAACGTGTGCAAAAGAAAAGGCATTTGCATTTTCACCTCATATTCACGAAACAACTGAAGAATTACATGACTTTTAGAGCACAGTGAAATGACTGCAAAAGATTGTCTGCTGTTCCTTATTGAATGGTAGAAATATTTTCTCGGACACAAACAACAGCTTAAGAAAGAAATTTATTATACACATACATTATGGCACTTGTCGTAGGTAGTCTCATTCAAATGAAAGAAATGAAACAAGTACAAGAGCAATTCAATTTAACCCGACATATATGTGGAATAATGTCTGTTCATACATAGGAACATGAAATGGCATAACTAGAAGAGAGACTAATCCAATAAATGGAAATATGTTTATATGCAAAAGATCCGTCCGCACTTTCAATATATTCAAAGTGCTGATCTACAGCACAACAACATCATTAGTAGCTTCTTTATTTACAAGTCTAACAATGCCTCAAGGAAATAAGACAACCTCAGTACACTGACATTGCAAACATAATAAATGAATTACTGATGTGGTACTAAAATGTGTTCCAGTCATTTATACATAAAAAGTGAATTTAATAGCACACAAGTGTTTTCACAAAAAGATAATGGTAAAATGAAGTTAATTAGCTTGTACACTTGTACGATTGCAAGGCCCCCTATTACTTTCAACCAAAAATAACGATATTCACACTAAACAATATGCCTACCATTATGAACATGCAATATGCATATCACATGCCAGTGTGAAAAAATTGTTCAGAAGATGCATACTTTAAAAATGACAAACAACAAATCCTACAGGTCTCTTTCAAAGTTTAGAATGCATGGATAACTTACCACTGCTAAAGAGTGTAATGATGTACTTAGAAAATGTACACTTAGCTGTCACTCGTGCAAATGCAGCGACGTAATTCACCCACATTACCACTTGTACGGTAAAAGCTCTGTGAAAATATGCAGACTTCAACAGAGCTCTGACTTGGAACTTCAGAAGTTAAATATTTGGGTCCATTATATCATGTAAACAAGGCAGTAGCAATAGGCAACAAAAAGTGTACATTGCAGATTGGTCATGGCAACACAGTGTCTAAGGCAGCTGCTGTGTATAATAGCAGTTTGTTAGCAACACACAGAAGGCACATTAAGCACCTTGCACTGATACTACGCCACGAGAAAATGCGGCGTCAACATATGCATCAAACAGAGCACAATGAGTATCGCTTATCTAGGTGTACACAGCTATCTCATGTGCATAAAAAAATGAGGTGCAACAACAGGCACACTAAGCATCTTAAATGAATGCATTGCCACAGGAAAAAGTGACAAGGAGCATGAAGCAGTTCCCTGTGAGCATCATGTGTTTTGGTGAAGCAGTTAGATTATCACATGTGAAAAGGAAAGGGTGCAATGAGAGGCACATATAAACCACTACCTTAGCAGAAGTTGCCAAAGGCAGTGCACTACAGCATAAAAAAACGTTGCCAGTTGTGACAAAAAAATTCACATTGAATGTTTACAAGGTTAGCAGCTGTGCTATACATTGCTATTTCATTTAGCAGCACAACAGTTCATGCTTTCAGAACACAAAAATGCAAGAGCCTTTTAGTGTTGACAACATGGTGTCACAACGTGCTCTGCCAGCAATCAAACTTCTGCTTCAAAATGAAGCGTCCATACTAGTCAAGAATGGTTCGAAGAACACTGTATTGTGAAAATTGCTACTTTTCTGCACTTTTTCCTAAGTTTCTGTGTACAGTAGTCCAGAGCAAAGTAAAAAAAGGGGAATACATCTCACTAACAGAAATTCTACACATGATACTACAGAATTTCCTTTAGAGTTGCTTTTATAGAAAACAAAGTATTCCTTCTCCCCTTTCTCAATAACTACCTACTCCAAAGTAATCTTACTGCAAATATGGGCTGTTTCTCCTGTAACTCCTAAATGGCATCCTTTTCGGACAACTGGAGCATTTAGGGGAACCAAAAAATAATTAAGAGCCTTGCATTTTGTGTGAACAATTTTATAAACATGTGGAGGTCCTGCACACAGATACATATTGCTGCAATGAGATGAGCTCGAAGAACGGATGCTGGTGACATACCAATAGCAACACTCAGCCCATAAGTCTGGACATTCTCCAACATGATGTTCATTTCTGGAGAGGACAGGATGCTTTTGGCAGTGAAGGCGGGTATCAGTGTGTATGCATCCTTCCATAAACCTAAAAAAGAGAGGAAAAAAACAAGCATTATTATGGCAGCCAAATGCCTACAGGTGCATCACACAGCTTTTCCACAATCGCAGTACTCAAGAGAAACTGAACACATTTCTTCGAACATTCAGTGCTGCGTTTGTGCTCTTCTGGAAGACCTTGTCCTTGGTTGTGCTGTAATTCATCATGCATAAGAAACTCACCCAAACTTTCACATTACTAAGCACATTTACTCAAACATATATGGTAGTGGCCCAACAGTAAACATCCATTGTTTGTGAAATGTGCTAATTTACACTATATCTGTCCATGAAATGCCTTTCCAGCGGGATGCCTGGCCATGAAGCGTATAGTGAACCTATTTCGTGAATGCTATGACAGAGTATGCTGCTTTTTAACCCATAGAAGTTGTTATGATAAATCAGAAAATCCTGAAAGGCCACATCTGAATGCTTTTTCTCACCACAAGAAATGTTTACAATTCACATTGAAGCCCCCATCAAAAAAAGAGAGAGAGATTGTTTCAGCGTAATGGCTCTTACCAGTGGTGCAGACATGTCAACCTTTTGCCCAATCAATAGGAATAGGAGATGAATGACGGTACCAACCCCACTGGTACCTATAAAAGAGTGAAATGCAACATTTAGGCAGGTCAGCTTTGCAAAACGGGTCAGCTCGCAACCTCAGTAACTTGCTTGCATGTAGTGCCTAAACATTTGAGACACTGATACTGAAACCATGAAATGCACAAAAATATTACACAGATTCCACAGCATTCTTAGTCAAATACTTTCATTCCAATGCTTGTCTGCCAGGTACCTGTTGAGCCTAGACACATATTTTAAACATTAGTGCCATGTAGAATACCTTATGATCCGAGTGAATCATATAACTTTCGATATCCAGCTCACCCCTTATGACAGCTCAAGTCAACAATGCATAATAACAATGTTGTCTTGAAACGCAAATGATAATTCGTAAACGACATCTTCATTGAACTGACACATTCATCGACCTACGATAACCGAGAACCATCTCGCTCGCTTCAAATCACGATTGCAGTTGCTGCAGTGTACATTTCGTGGCACTAGCATATAACGTAAATGACTCATATATATTGCCTTCAAGCAACAAGCATGCTCAGCCACCCTCACGACAAAGCAACGAATACACACTGTTTTGTAACGCAATCACCAGGATACACACGCAACTAAACGGAGTCGTCTGTGCTTGTGGCAGTGATATATGTTATATCGGCGTCCCCGCCTCCTGCAATCTGGTTGTTTCGCACGTTATTACCGACGTTGCTGAAACGCTACTTTTGTTCCATCAACACCGTAAAAGGGCTACAGGACGACCAGCACGTCACACACACCCCCCCCCCCCACGCACGCACACACACACGCACGCACGCACGCACGCACGCTCACAAGTACAGCGCGGAGGGGCGGGGGGGGGCAGTTGCCTGACAGAACCACAAACATACCTGCTGTTCCTCTGACCACTCATCCTTGCTTTGTGAACACACCGCCCGGGCTGTCTTATGCGGTTCCTGCGCACCAACAGCAATTTCGCAATGAAGTAATCAAGTTACATAATTCAGTGACTTCATTGCACTCACCAAGTCCCGGAGGCTTTCCCGTCGACAGTCTCATCAAATGGCTGAACTTTTTTCTCCAGAACCGCAGTCGTAGTTTATCACATCACTGGAAAGGGACTTTCTCAGAAGGTGCACTCGCTATTCGACCACGTACTTGCATAATCGACAAACTGGGCAAAACAGCTTCCTTGCGAGCACGCACAAAGTTCCGCGTCGGTCGTGGCTGTCGCTGGGAAGAGGCGACTACGACGCTCCATCCGCCGGCGACCGCGTGCTGTACAACGCCCTAACATGTTAAATTTGTCCACTCGATGAGCGCCAACGATGATAAACGCACAATACCGCACGTAATATTAGTAAACACGTTGAAAACACGCGGACGAAATGCATCACACGCGCCGCAGTCAGCCTGTTGAACAAGACATGTTCCAACGGCTCGCTCAGTGAGAAAATTTCATAGGGGGCAGTAGTGTTATGTTGTCATACCATATTTTTAAAAAGTGTAATTTTGACCTTGGTAGGAGGTGCAAGCCGTGCTTGCAACGCGTACTGGTTCTTTATGCCTAGGCTTGAAAATGTATGTTTATTTTTGGTCAAATGAGAGAGGTTATATCTACATAATTTCTAAGCTCGCGCCGCAAGCGACGGTGAGATAAAAGCACAGCCTTAGAGATCCGTCTTTCGTACGGATCTCTAAGGCTGTGTAGCTGTAGCGCCTCATCGCTACAGCCACGGCCGCTGGATAAAAACGCACGTGGTGCGGCCTGCGACGTCGCCCGAAACCTGCGTGACGAGCCTAGTTCTCCGCGCCGCCGCAGCGGAGCCACTGCTACGGGACAAGCGCGCGCGGGAGGAGCCGCTGGGTCAGCATGTTTCGCGCAGCGGTGCGCGGAGAGTTTGCATTTTATTCACGCACAACCATTTATTTTTATTTTTTTGTCAAAATAAGATCTCTACGCTGCCTGCAAGAACGGTACGGGCATTGGGCTGCTGATGGACTCGCACGAGCCCGAACCGCGCACTTATATGCAGCAGGCTTCGACACTCGACCACCGTTCAATATAACTGGCAAGTTCCTTATCGCTTGCTTGAATACTTGCTTCGCTTGATGCGCTTGTTTGCTCGAGAGAAAAACCTGTTATTGATATTATTATTAATATTATTATTATTCAAAATTCCTTACAGGCCCATTGAAGGGCATTGAGTAAGGGGGGCATTCGTATATACAAAACACAAAAATACACAAAAATTAAATAAAAAAATAAAGGGAGAAATATAAAAGAAACAAGACAAATATTACAAGCAGTAGAACGTTATACAATGATAAAGCTCAACAAAATTAGGTTATCACGGAATTTTCACGGTTAGGAATGGATACAATATGTGAGAGACCGTTCCAGTGTGCAGCGGTTCCAGGTAGCGGTGATGAGTTAAATGCCTGTGTGCGACCATGAACTCGCATGAAACTACGCGCGTTGTGAATGTGTCGAGATGTGCGCAAAGGAGTATGAAGCGGCAAACTGTGAAATTTGTTACTATAAATCTACCTGTGAAATAAACACGATAGAGCAATGGCGCGGCGTTCTTAGATCTTCGTCTTATTAGACGTTCTTACAAATGCTTGCATACGACTTACTGAATTGGCCAAATAATGTTCTTATATAGTCTTTTAGTTCCAGCTTTTTATAAATATGAGGCAGACATCTACGACTAAATGAACATTCAACCGCTTTGTAGACGCGTGTTTGTATTTCTATGTGAGGACGGAACTAGTTCGGATTGGCTGATTAAAAAAAAAAAAAAAGGTCGGGGAAGGCGGTGTCAGGCTCATTTCTTTATTTAGAAGTTACAATATGTATACATCCACGGAAAGGCGACTCGTTGCATCAAAGTCGCACCTTCCGTAACAGAGGCTTGTAAGCGAGTGATCCGCTCAGCAGTTGCGTTCACGTCTCCAACCCTGTCTGCCGCAGCAGTTTGCTCAGAAACACCTCACAGGTCTCCTCGGTGTGGCTTTGTTCACCCCTGTCACACGTCAGTTCGGGACATATCACAATTTGGTAGAAGTGTTGATGACAAGCGCACGAACTGCCGTCGGAACAGCCGTTGGAAGCAATAGCTTGGGCTTCGTGGACTTATAGTAACCGTCAGGGAAGCGACGTATACACCAGCGACCTGTCATTTGGCTCGCACACGCTTCCTTTTCCAGTTATTCCCTGTCGAGAAATATTTTTTAGTCATACTTTACAGCGATCTACGTCGCAGGGAAACTTGTGGTACCGTATCTGAGGGTCCTTCCTTGCGTTTGTGCCACACAGCGGCGCGCAACAGTTGCTCGGCATAATGCCGCGCACGACCAATATTATAGGAGGCAATGGCACAATAGAAGCACCTCGACACGTTGTAGCCACAGGGCGTGCAAGCGAGGTGCAGAATTTCGTCGACACACACAGAAAACTCGTCCCGTACTGGTTCGCAGAGAGGCCCGCGCGGCGAGAGCCGGGAGAGTTGTCCCGTAGCGGTGGCGCCCCCTCCGAAAAAGCGGCGAAAACTGTCAACTTTCGCTTCACAGCTCCGCTTTTGTTCGCCGCGCGACGTAGCAGGCCGCACCTCGTGCGTTGCTAATCGAGCGGCCGTGCTACAGCTGATGACCGAAGACCAGCAGACTTACTGTGTGGTAACAGAGGGGCGCATTCTTCCGCCTTAAAGGGGCAGTGAGGGGGGCCGTGGAATTTTCGGCAACGTGTTTTAATGTGCGGAGGTAGATGAGGAAAAAAATGCTCATTATCCAAGTTTGTCTGCTGAGCCAGCGCTGCTACAGGGAGCAGAGGTGGGGGCATTGTGAAAGTTCCTCCTCGCATCTCCTCCCCCCCCCTCTTTACCACCCTGAGTTTGTTTACAAGAAGGGGGGGGGAGGGCAGGGGGCGGAGGCAGTGCCGTACTTAGACAACTTCGTCTTCGGTAAGGTCCACTTTCCTACTAATGCAATGAATTTATATAAAGTCCAGACAGTCTCAACGTAACCAAATAAAGGTAGTTACTTGCGCCAACACTTTTGTCATGCATTTATTATCGTCGCATATAGACATATAATAGTCCTATGCGAACATCCAATTCTGCTTGTTCTGGAATAGCTGTACTCACTACGCGTTCCACTGCTAATATTATTTCATTCTGAATTTGTGTACAGATTCAGTAATTATACATGTGCAGGAAATTGACCGCTGCAAGTGCATCGCGTTCATTAAAATTGTAGTTAACCCAGAAAATTTATTGCGCAAAGCTTTCCCACGTGCAGGTATAAGAATGGTCCACACACACACACACACACACACACACACACACACACACACACACACACACACACACACACACACACACACGGTTATCTTTAGTATCTCTTGCAGGTGTCAGTTTACTCTCACGGTGACTCTTCTTACAAGAGTCGCGAGCCGTACGGAGTCAACTGACCCCCTCAGAAAAGTTTGACCCTCCTTGGTGGGTTTCTGCGACAGGCCAAGAGAGTCAGAGAGCAGTGACTCTCTTTTGACTCTTATTTTTCTTAGAGTGTTGCTTGACCCAAGCCACAATATCTTCAGAAACAGTAATTTATATCAGCATGCTAAACTCCTCAATGGGATCATTAAATGAAATACACATATCGGAAAACATACAGTATTCACAAACTGCTTATGAACGATTCCCAACACAGAGAAGTAACATACTCATGGGACCAAAATTCAGCCGAAGCGACACATCCGCTCGAAAGATCGCATCCTTATGGATGATTTCGCGCGATATATATATAGGTCTCTAGGATAACAGATTGTTGCGCTAGTTGGTCTTGCATATCTAAATAAAGTTAGCGCAAACAACACAATGTACACAGAAAGGAGGGACGAAGACTAGCGCTGCTCTGTAACGCTAGTCCTCTTACCTCCTTTCTGCGTGGATTGTGTTGTTTTTTGCGCTAACTTTACTTTGGAATAGAGGTGTCATTCGCGAGATTATTCTGTCGAATTCCGCAACTGAACCCTTACTTGCACAGAGGCGGTAAACAGAGTTATACCCCTTACGCCTATTTTCCCATGAAATCGAATCCATAGACCACTTCTTGTTTGTCAGTCGCAGATACGCGCGTCCCAGAGAAAGAGGTTTCTCGAAACTCCACTTTGGAAGGTGGGAATAGAAATAAAAATTCCACTAATTTTATCATTTCGGACTGGTGTACTCGAGCACTGTCGCAGGGATGTCTGCTCCGCTGTCTTCGATTACTTCACTAAAAAAAAACAGTTTCCCTTGTTAATTCTATTCATTGTTCCTTTTTCTTTCCAAATCCACTTTCTACCAACATCGATCCTCGCAGTCTTCATAGGGAAAAAGCTTCCCCACTCTTGCATTCCTTCCATTCCATCTGACTTAGCCTACTACTGGACCGTTTAGCTGTTCCTTTATTTATTGTTGCACAGTCCCTCTTAACTCAATCCCAGATTGACCGTCACGACTGCCGCCCGATTCTTGGCCTATCCCGCTCAGTAGCGCAATAAAAGACTAGCATCATCATCATGATAGTCATCATGATCAGATGTTTTAATAGCTGCGCTCTTAAAACTGAGGCCGACGTGAAAATGGGTGAGGCCGTGGGAGAGGCCTTTCCCCTGCAGTGAGCGTAGACACGATGATCATGACGACGACGACGACGATGATGATGATGCCATAGCTTTGTAAGGTAACGTTCCGTGAAACGTCGTTTTAATTTGGCAGCCTAACCTGGTTCATTGCGCGCTGACATTGAACAAAGCGCTGGGTCTAGTCGAGTGTACAAATCTCATTTCGGGATCGGTAACCACATGTATGAAATCTTGTACCTAATACTGTGTGGTACGTACCCGCATGCAGCATGGACCTTGATTATACGCAAAATACTTATAGATAACGTGTAGCACATTACCCGCCTACAAAGACGCCAGTTGCCGCATATTTTGTTGAGAATGCAGGCTAATGTCACCAAGTGTATTTTGGGGAGGGTGTCTTTCAGGCTTGCCGCTATCTACTCTAGTATACGGAGCGCTTCATGATGCCGTAGTGTGTTAAATACAAGATGCCAGTGGGCGTCGCTTTTATAAGGCACAGGGCGGTCTTCAGAAGAGTTGCATTCCCTTATGAATTGGGAAATTGTCATTGGTCTTCTATTTGCAATTACAAGTGAACTGACAGTCATCTTATATGCTTCCAGATCTTCCGCATTCTTCTTTTAGCAAAAGAACACACATAAGCGGCAGATTTCTACCGCATGGAAGTGTGATAAAATCATACCAGTACTCAAAGGGGGCTCACGCTTAGAAGTAGAAAAGTACAGGCCAATCTCGCCCATTAGCACATGCTGAAAGATACTTGATCATACCATTAACGAGCATCTGTTGGCCTATCTGAATAGGCAAAATATATCTTTGGAGAGGAAACAGCGCGAACACACTGACGACGATGAAGAAACACACGCGACACCAAAATACAAGGATCCAAAGAGGAGACGTTCACATAGCCTATTGTACATGAAGTCTAACAGGATGGACTTCCTGGCTAGTTTACAATGAAAAAAAAAGAAAACTACAATGAAAAAGTTCCACACACTCGAATCCATATTCACCAGGGAAACGACGCAGGAAGCTCTACCAATACACCACCGCAACGTCGGCGATAAAGGTAACAAACAGGCCTTATATCTTCTATAAAACACTTTACAAGCTGCATCTTACTGCCGTCCGGTTAAAATAAAGGTGTTTAGTACAGGGAAGTATAGTGTTTGACAAGCGAAATTACTCGTAACACCGCCTCCCATCCACTGCACTCTTCGTTCGCTTAGGTTCGCGGTGGTGGTACCGCCATCTAGGAACGATAGAGCAAAGCAGATTGTCGTTATCATGCGCGCCGGCAGTCCTAGCCTTTGCGCCTCGATTGCCGCGGAGGTTAGGGGCGTGGCGGCGTCGTGGTGGTGCGTTCCGCGGGCAAAGTACGAACGCGGCCGCTACAAAACTTGTCTTGCGTAGCCAGGCGTGTTGAGTTGCGATGCGCACTGCTCCAGAAACGCAGACGGCAATCCACAAGAAATCAATTAGCCTTTCGTTGTAGTGGCCTGTACGTTCACAAAACGATCAGCTGGCAAACAGTTCGGTTTCGCTTGCAAGGTTTCACCGTTTGCGGATTCTCTTGGTTTACGGCAGGTTTGCGAAGGGCTGTGGCGCGTGCAATTCAGTGTCTCCGCAGCAATGTGACTCGTTCGAAAATTTCGCTCAAATGTCGCGAACCCCTGTGCTGTGGCGAGGTACCGCTGACGTCTACATTGAACGTGTTAGCATGTGCACAGTGCTTAACGCATCTCCCGCCCCCCGATTCGGTAGATTGCCGCTTTTGCATCCCACAACATCGCGAAAATGTTTTCACTGTCGTGTTATGCCGATCCCTATGACAGAGGGATCAAGCACATCTTTTTTTGTCATTCCACAATGAGATCATGCTCACCCACAGAGTATTTTTTCAGATCAGCACACAAGACCATTCCAGACAACGCCATAGTATGTACATAACGCCCTTTGCCTCTCATAATGAGTGCTTTAGGTTCAGTTAGTTCTCACGTGTTATGGAGGAATGGAATATGCTACGGGAGTCTACAATCAGATGTTCTTCGCTAACGTGATTTGAAGAAGACGTAAGAAGACTTTTCGGTCCATAACATGTAGCTAAACACATGTTTTACTCTTCATTTATGCTTTGAATAGTCCTGCGATAATGCTTATGCTTATCCTTTGCTTTTGTTCACTATGTATTTTTCACTGCTCATTTTGCCTGAACATTTTAGTATCCGTTTATCATTTCTATTTGTATGTTTCCGCGGTTCTTCGTAATAATCCTGCGAAGTATCACGTACTTTTTGCAGCACATTATGCCTCATGTCCTATTTCTACCTTCAACCCTGTAACGGCCCACTTTCGGGATTACAGAATGAATGAATGAATGAATGAATGAATGAATGAATGAATGAATGAATGAATGAATGAATGAATGAATTAGCTTTAATATGAAACAACTAAAGGAACTAATCTTAGAATGATTAGAACACGTCAAACGTTGAACATCCGAGTTCTTCTTTGTGGACTGGTATGCTTGTTACACAGCCCAGTTAGCGTGGATACAGCTAGCTCAAGGCACGGCAGTCGACACTGGTGAAGTTGACCTTTGGCATAACACTAACGTTTGCTTGCTGGACGAGAGAGTGCACCTTGATCAGGCGAAGGTGAGTGTCCCGCCCGTTTTGGTGATTCGAGGGCGCAGCAATTCGCACAGAGAAGGTGCGCACAGGATGGCCAGCGGCGTCGCCTGTCGCAATGTGCACCGAGCCAGTGGGTTCTGTCAAGTCCATAGCCTCCAGCTCCTGCAGGTCGTGAAAAATATGCCCGCACGCATGGAAGTCTTGTTAGGTGTGTAGCTCTCGTCGAGATTATAGTCGGCGTAAATGCATATCCCTTGGGTGGTCGTCCTGCGGCGGAAGTGAATGTTGATTATGTAGATGCGGTTGGGGCCCATCGCCAGGGATATTGCGATGCGTGGTGGCCACCTTTGAGAAAAACAAACGTGGTGTTCTGACACTCACGTTAAAAGCATTGTGAAAGTAAATGGTTAAATTTCGGCGCAAGTACGAGTAGATATAGGGCGCAAAATTTTCAACAAGTTCTAACTCATTTTAGACACCCCACCGCAACCGAACGACGATGATTCAAACGTTGCTACCCTCTTGGCTATTACGAAGGCGATTTTTATCATATCTGTCCGTCAAAGCTAGAATGGGTAAGAAGAAGGAATAATCTGCCCACATGTAGATACTGTGAAAGCTCTTAATGCTTCAGGCAGGGCGTAGTCAGGCCATAATTTCTTTTTCTAGGGGGGGGGGGGGGGAGGGGGGTTCAAGCGTAAGTTTTACTCTACATCACGTGACCGATAATAAATATTGGTAGTTTCACCAGACTGCGCACATGTATATCAAAAACATGGAATCCTCCCCCCGCCTCCCCTCCCGCGTACTTGTGAAGAAATTAAGCAAAAAGTAAGGGAAGCACAGTAAAATAAAGTGAGAACGACACGTACAGTGGGCGTTTGGGGCAGCGGCCTCTCGTCGCTGCCGCTGAATGGACCAATATTCGAAAACGCATAATTGAGATGACCCGCCCGATCGGAGAAGTCATCGTTAATCTCCGTTAAGGGTAGAAGGTGTCGTCCTCGTCGGGGCCAAGTACGTTTCACTAGTGAAGGACGGCTCCGTTTACGACGTGGAATGAGAGCTATGCGCGAAATGTTTGTTTTTTACATTTATAATTACATTTCTGTTCGGTATGCTGTGCGAATTTCGTACTGTCGACTTTTGTGAATGCGTGCCTATGGGAATGTTCTTTTATGTTAAATGTTATATGTCAAGCGGTCATGAAGCAGTGATAGCTTTTTAGCCAAGTTCTTTTACTTTACTGCACGCATGCAAGCAAGCTTGCGGTACGCTATCAATTAGTATTTCTTTTTTGGTAACTTATGCCACACGTTCGCACCACGGTTTGCAGTGTGTCATTTTTCGGGCGCACTCGAATCACAAACTGGACGGCGGTCCGGACGACGGTCCAAAACAGCGGAGCAAGGGGCGATTGCGTTGGCTTTGCCGGACAACTGGAAGTATGCGATTTATGGTGACTCGCGATCGGCGGTCAGAAGATTTGCCAATGGCACCATCTCGGAACCAGCCATGCGGATCCTGCGGGACGAGTACATCGAGCCACACACACTCGTCTAGTTCCCAGCTCACATGGGACGGATTGAGGGAGCCCCACCCAATCTCAATGAGTCGGCCCACATAGCTGCGCGAGGACTAGTATAGACTGCGTTGATACCGGGGGGCATGGCGCTGAGGTTTTGGAGACTCGGGACCCTCCCACCTCTTATAACGAACTGGCAAAACAGTTGTACTTGGGACCGAGACAATGTACTCCACTACACAGAAAATTGCACAGGCGTAACCCCAGGTGGTCGAAATTTCCGGAGACCTCCACTACGGCGTCTCTCATAATCAGAACTGGTTTTGGGACGTTAAACCCCACAAATCAATCAATCACAGGCGTAAGGCGCTGACACTCAGGCTACTTCAGGTCGGAGCGTACCCTATAACCCCGCGCTATTGCACAATATTTACCTCGAAATACAGCCAAATAATTCATATCCCTTATGCGGTGATGCAGCTAATCTTGAACGCATGAAAGATTCTGGCAACTCTGCCCGTGAGCGTTGCTCAAGCGGAGCTCTCTTTTTCATCGCTGAGACGCCTAATGATGTAACCTGGGAGGTTCAATAAGAAATGAAAAATTGGTTTGCATCGCTCTTGTAAACAATCACCGTGAAATTCGAATTCGCCCGAAAGACGTTCTCTCTGTTCTCTACCGGGAACGTAGACAGCTTGAACTGAATGTGTAGTATGAAGCACAGGCGCCTACTAAAAATCATGCCAGAGAGTTAAGTGAAATTTCTCCAGTATTGAGATTTTTTGAACAGCTGTAAAAACGCAGTTCTTAATTGTTAATTCTTGGGGTTTAACATCCCAAAACCACGATATGGTTATGCGAGACGCCGTAGTGCAAACGTCCGGAAATTTCGACCACCTGCGGTCTGTAACGTGCACATTAGATCTAAGTAAACGGGCCTCGATCATTTTCGCCGCATCTAAAATGCAGCCGCTGCGGCCGGCATTCGATCCCTGCGTTCGAACCACCGTGGCTTCTAGTAAAAATAAAAAAAAATCAGTGTTGGCAAAATTACTATGTGCTGCTTTTCGTTCAGCTATAAGGGCATAAGTTTAACTGCTAGAGATAGATTACCGAAGATCATTTTCACGCGCCAGAAGGATTCCGTTCTCTCCCATTGCCTAAACTCTACTCCTTGCTTTTCGGCGGCAGCTTTCGCTTGCAGACGTGGTTCACGAACACAAATGTGCGAACGGCAATGTGCGAACGGCAACCCAACTTTGCATGCAACAATTTCTCGCAAGTTTGGAGCAGCATGCATAGCATAGAATGTGACATGTGATATGCAGCATAATCTTCATGTGCTTTGAAGAGCATAACAGTACTCTTCTATGTCATCTGTTTGCATTGCTGCGTGAGACATTCCTTACACACATGTTATTTCATTTCTTGTAAAACAGTGATGGTTACTATGTATAGCGTTCCTCATTTTACATGCTGACATGTTCACGCATGTTTGTTCAATCATTGAATTCAAAGTTGTCGTTATGTCTCTAGTTGCAGAAATCGCTCGGTCCGCCCTTTTAGTTAAGTCAGTGTAAAGGGTGGAACAGTTGCATCGAATCAATATTTTGTTTTAATTTGTCCTATATTTGCGCAGCTTTATATTCCTTATTATTGCGCTGTGTGCCACACTGATGAACAATAAAACTGGTGCTCACTACAGCTTCCTATACTGCATTTCTTGTTACGCTGCTTTAGGTTTATAACCACCATATTTTTATTTATCAGCTAAAGTTCCAGGATGACCATTTTAGAAGGCCTTTCTAAGGACCTGATTGTCGTGAACGTTCGCCTGTATTGAACCTTCTTCACTAAACAGCACTTCAGAATGCGTTTAGGTGTGTGGGAAGAATAAAGATAGGCATCAGTATATTGTAATTTCGCATAGAAGCGATGTTCGGTGGGAGAGCCGAATTTTCTGTCTAGTATAGTTTTTCTTCCTGGCAGCACGCACCCACTCGGTCCTGCAGCAATTTAGTGTGGAAATATCAAATGTGGAAAATTCTATACATGGCGATTACTGTGAAAAACAACATTGCGCTTATTGAGAGAAAAAAAAGTCTATGTGTGTTAGCAGAACATGCGAAGGCTCAGTGGTAATGCGTGGCTCGAGTATATATAACTACACGTGCGAAGAGTCACGCTGTAATATGCTTGAACGTGGCCTATCAGACCTTGGAATTGTGTCTGGATATTACAACTGAAACGAAACTCTGGCTACCGAAAAATACCTCAGCAATCGGACTCCGGAGAGATTTGCACCGACGGCTACAAATACGACCACCAAACCAGCGTTATTCCAGTCGCCGAGCCAGCTTAAAACGCTCGCGGCCGATATTCTCGCCCAAAACCTCACAGAGTGCCAAAGCCTTGAAAAAACGCGACGCATTTTTCCTTATGCAGGCTTGATTCACTGTAAATTACCAAACCAAACGGAAGAGCCAATGAAGTAAATTGTGATAGGAGCACCGCTTTCTGGAACCATGTCAGCGCGAAGCGACGAGAGGAAGGAGTGGGTAAGTGACCGAAGGCGGGAGATTCTAGGCCATTGATTCAGGTAACCTTGGCACATACAGGATTGCTTAAAAGTGCTATAGAGAAACCGTTAACACCATTTTTGATGAATGAATATGCGCGCTAAGTTCATACTTACGAGCTAACATTACATAAGTACTGGGTACATGGCGGTTAGGTAGAGCTTCCAAAAAGAAAGAAAGAAGACACACACACACACACACGAAGCAGCGGGGAGATGTTTAGCTTGACAGGGAGATGGTGGACGTTTCGATACGGCTTCTCACTGCCGCGCCGCCTCAGGATCCACCGCTCGACGTTGACGTTTCGATTTGGCTTGCCTAGCCCGGAGTTCAGGGTCCCCTTGCCGCCGTTCATGTTTCGATTCGGCTTCGCGAGCCCGAAGTTCCGGATCGTTACGTCGCCGCTCCCGTTTCGCGGCAGCGCCCGAGCGCTTATCGCGGCGCTGCGTAGGAGAGAGAATGAGGCGCGCGCGCTCCGTCATTTTAATACCGCGGAACTACCGCGGCACTCCCAGCGGAGTATGCTGGTGTCGCACCACCTGTCATGCGCACCGCTTCTTAGAGTAGAGGATTCCTAGAGGAGAGAAAGGGGGAGCATAGGAGAGGAAAGAGAGGGCACGCGCATGCGCTGTGGGTGTGTGGGACGCGGGAAGGAGGGACGGACAAAGCCACCGCCATAAGCTGCCTCGCATCTAAAATTAGTGCCATACGAATTGCCTACTCGGTAAAAACTCAGGCATGGAAGCCAAAGGTTCGCCTCTGCATGGTGTAATTGTGACCTGTAAAGCTCACCTTCAAATGCAGGGATGGTCGATTAAATTTTTTAATCGATTAATCGTTAATCGTTCGTTGATTTAGCCTTTCGTCGATTAATCGCTTTCGCTGTGACGTTTTAATCGATTAATTGATTCATAGACATTTTTTATAGGTGCTTGAAAAATGATGCCTTGTTGTCTGAGAAGCGTTGCTTGTGTTTGATATCGACACAACTATTTATCCGACGCGCTAGAGATCGCATGTGCGCATTAGCGGCTGCGTGAAAATTCGCACTTTCTCCCACTGAACACAGGGAGCCCGCCGTTTTTGGATAATATCAAGGATCGAAAATTCCGTGCGTGGTCATGATGCACGGACAATTCAGCCGCAGGTCGCATTTCCTCGAAGTCTGTCCACTAAAGTGAACCGAAATCGGAGGCGCTTTCGGCGACCACACTGGTTAGAAAGTGGCACCGGAAGCATGCAGTGTGGCCGAGGGGGTGGAAATTCCGAGAAAGGTAAACAAAAAAGAGACGAGGATGACAAAAAATTTTAAGACGCTCGCTCTTGTAGGGACGCCAACATTTCTCGGTTTGTCCGTTATTTATTTTCGAAGCCCTCGGTAATACTATAACCATGAACTGACGTGATCTCTTCCCTGAGGTCACTCATGCGAGATTACACAGGAAACATACTGGTCTCAAACAGGCCATCAGTGCAGGCATCTGCGGGATATAGGTGTGACACGAGTTTTTCCCAAGATGATGATGATGTTGATGATCCTTCACATATGGCATCTACCCACTTGTTGGGATTATCCAAGGCTCTGGCGGATTTGACTTTAAAAAGTTATACTACCTGAAAGGTTTTTTCGTCCTTTGATTTGAATTTGAATATTAGGAACTTAATTTTGTGATACGGAATAATTTAATAAGAAAAATGATAAGCAATCAATGGCAGAGAGGATAATGGATATGTAATTAGGATCTATTAACAGAACAATCACATCTATTCGAATCCGGAATGAACTTCTGTACAGCTAGGCAGTGCTTGATAATGGAATGCCCAGATTTCGCAATGCAATTTGGTGGCGCTTTTCCTATGGGACCTAAAGCGTCTGTATTCCAGCAGAAATTGTTCGATTTTCTCTAACTTGTTGCAAAAAGCGCATAAATGAAAGAGCGCCAGAGCAGCTCGGGGCATATAGAAATTTAATGTGGAGATTCTATATCGCAACCTAGTCAATATTGCTTCCATTTTCCTTGTTTGGCAAAATGACCTGCTCCATCGCCTCTCGACTGGTGATTTAAACGAAAAGGTATAAAGTTAGGGAATGTTTTCATCAGGACATGACCAAATTTCCTGTAGTAAAATTAAATCCGGATCACCTTTACAAACTAAAACATTTAAATCAGTTGAAGGAGCGAAAGCAGATCTGCAGTTCCATTATAACACTTTCATCTACACTGCTATGACGAGAGAAACGTAGAGGCTACTGCCTCTTCCAAAATCTTGGCCGATTTATGTTGTGGGAGACCTCTCCGATTTTAAGATTGAAGGGATATTGGTAGGGTTCAAGGGAGAAGCCCTTCTTTTGTGCGCGCTTGCGTCAATGTCCATACTCGTGGATTCCAGTGTATCTGCGTTGTCCATGCAGCTACCGGTTTTCCTTGACAGGCCCGAATTAGACGTGCAGGCATCCTTAAAAGATGTCGTTGCAGTGTTACTCGCCTCTGGGCTAGTAAGTATAGCACTTAGGCTATGACCCTCTGGCTGTGCAGTTCCTGCCTGTAATCTTATTCCCAATTGGGACGCTATGAGCCCGCCCAAACTTTCTGTCACGCTTTCTATGAAAGGTTCTATCATCTTAGCCATTGATTTTTATACCGCACCTGCAATCACCTGAGACATGTTTGCGTCAAGGAGTGCTTGGTGCCGCGCCGTCACATTATAGCATAGCCGTGCTGTCGCTATTTTGCCGCGGAAATAGCCTCTCTGCGCGACCAACGCCTGTTGTCCATGATTTCTAATAGCTGCACCTCCTGTATTCTAGCTGGGCACGTAGAGTATTCGCCCTATGGTCTCCACAGATAACACTTCTCCAACTCAGCGGAACGATCACTGGACGAATGTCTGTCACCACAAACGCAGCAACGTATGCCAGATCTGCATCCTCCTAGGCTGTGGCCAAAGGGCCAGCAGTTGCAACATTGTAATGGACGCGTGGAAAGATGTCCACTCTAAAAATAAGTGGCCATAGCTTTATCTCAGAAGGGCATGAGGTACCCGCAAACATGGCAATCACTGACTTCGTTGGGACTCGCGTCGAGCCATCTGTTACACCGACAAACAGAAATTACTCCTGCTGCTGATAATTTCACAAGTGTTGCTTACGGACTCGGTGTAGCGTCTACCCCCCACCAATAATACCATTGGTGCCGGTAAGATGTGGTGAGATGTATGCACTTACTTGCAATTGTCCGAATGCCGAGTACTTTAATAAAATGTTATACATGTCACAAAATAGTGCCTAATTCAACGAGAAACCCGGCGTCGAGCGGGAAGGGAAGGCCCAAAACAACAAAAAGAAAGCGGCGCGCGGAGGAGTCACCCAAGGTCGCGCCGCGTCTACAAAAGGCGAGAATATTGTGGAATCTTTCTTATCGCGGAGAGCGCGCGCGCTAGACAGACGTAAGGAGAGAGAGGAGGCGGAGAGTACACACCGACGCTCCTCTCACTGTGAGAGAGAGAAAGAGGCGCCACCCGAACGAAGAAGGACCTAGAATGGGCGGGAAGGTTCCCTACTGTGTGTGTGCTTTAAGTCACGTGGGCCCCTCCGAACTTTCTAGCGCGCCTTCCCAGTGGTATATAAGCCGTCGGACACTGGCCGCGGAGAGAGGAGTAAAAGAGTAAAAAAAAAGAGAGTAGCAGCGTAAAAAGAAGAAAGAAGAAGCAAGAAGTCGTGCGTGACTCAGACTCCGCTCCACAAGCCAGCTGACAAGCCACCTGCAAGCTTCGAACTGAGAAGACGCCCGAATGACTTGGTGAAGAGGGCTCTTTTGTGTTTTGTTCTTGGTTGCAGTGTATGAGCTTGTTCGTGTTGGTTGGCTTTGTGTAACTTTGTAACCCATCTGTGTTTGAGTTTGTAAAAGCCGTGTTTGTGTACGTTTTGTGTAACTGCCTACTTGATGAGAATATATTTGTTTTGTTTGATCACCCTTGGCTCTGACTCGGTCTTTGAACCACTGCTGGCGTTTGCTAGTGCGCTGAAGAGGACCAAAATCCTTATTGTCCAAGCTTTTATGGGATTATTTCCGGGGGATTAATAAGTTAGTCCTTGCGATATTTTCCTGCGATTGCGTCCCGTACTTCACAGCACGGGTTTGGTGACAATATTTCTGGCGTCCGCGACTAGGACTTCTTTGGCGCTTAAGTGTGTTCAATGTACGGAGGACGAGCCTTGGGTTGTGTACGTGTCGGCGTAGACGATATGTGTTACACCACGTTCTCGCTCATCTGTGTGCAGAGAATATTTTGAGAGTTGAGGTATAAGCAGATATTTGTTTGTGCACGCGGCTAGATATTGTGGAAGGGCACCATGGATCTTGAGAAGTTAATTGCCCTTGGTGAAAAGATGGGTTACGGAAGTGGGTTAGCCAGAAAGAAAAAGAAGCTGCAGAAAGAAAGAGACTGGCTGCGGAAAGTGCCGAACGAGAAATGCAAGCAGTGGTCGCGAAGGAGCGGATAGCGGCTGAAAGGGCGAAAGAAGAAAGAGAAGCGGAAATGGCTTACAGGGAAAGGCAAAGGCAACATGAGTTGGAGCTTGAACGTCTCCGATTGCAACAGCGTGTTGATTCGCCTGTTCTAGTCGACAGCACGGAAAGGGAAGAGTACTCGTTCCGACTGGATCCAAGCAGGCTGCTTGTGGCGTTCGATGAAAGAAAGGATGACTTAGACGCCTGCTTGCACCGATTTGAAACCGTTGCTACAAGTCAGAATTGGCCGGAGGAGCAATGGGCAACGGCATTGAGTACTTGTTTGAGCGGCGAAGCGCTCAAACAAGTACTCAACAAGTACTTTGTGTGTTTCCACAGAAATTTTCTGTAGAAGTGTCCGGAATTTTACATATATTTTTTGCAGTGGATGCGGGCCGGGAACCTTGTGTTGGTGTGAAATCATTTGTTAGCCTCACTTCCGAGGATGACTGCGGCTTTCTTCTAAATCGAGCCTAAGGCGAAAGCTCTTGCTGCTGACCTAGAGTATTTGTAGATATACGGACCCAGAGAGTGTTTCATGGCCATGGCAACGACTGTCTATTTGGCGATGGTAGCCGTTACGTTTCGCACCAAGGCTGAATTTAGGGATTCGCCTGTGTGGTTGACGCTGGCCAGTGCAAACCGGTCAGTGCGCCCTACTGATCATCGCTGACAACCCTAGCAAGGTAATGGCTGTTTGCGGCCGATTTAAGCAGGGCTCTGGCTTTACGATGGCTGACGTTGTATTGTGGGTGGACGTTTCTCGGGAGTGTATCTACCGAGAGCGTCCATCTGATTGAAGGAGGTAGCATGACGATGTTGTGTACGTTGGACTCCGCGAAAGCGCAGCCTACGTAGCCTAGAACACGCCTGCCGGCTCGCGAGGACGAGAGGTGAACAATTTGGCCTGTTGTTTGACCTTCTATCACTTATGAGAGAGAGAGAGAGAGTGCGCGTGTGTGTTGTGCATGCCAAGTAGGAGTAGATTCTCCTTACAGCCGTTGAATGGAAGGACTGTTTAATGCTTTGGCGCATCACTTAGTGCATCTAGTCTGGCCTCTTTCTTATTGGAGCATTCCAGGAGCGAGGCTATGTAGTTAATGTGGCTCATTGAGAAAGTGTAGTAGCGTCGAAGGGGGTTGTTTTCACTGAAATCTGCTCTTCCATTCAATACTCTTAGTATGAGCCTTAGCATATACTCTCCTGTTGGCAAATGCCCTGTTTTTGTGCTGCATACCTGCCTTTATGTGGTGCTGGGCTGAGAGCACGAGCGCAAGAGAAGGAAGAAATGCGCGTGCTAATGTCGCACATTGGGCAACTGCATGGACGAAATTATAGCGCAGGTCACTCCGATTATGCCAAGCCGAAACAGTTACGCTGGTAAAAACACCATATATCGTCATCAACAGCTATTCCTTAAGGTCATGGCATATTCCAGATTCTAAACATCGCATGCGTAGCAGCGGAAACAATGCTAGGCGAGGAACCTCGGCAAAATAAAGATAGGCGGCACGTGATCCTGGAATGCTCGCACACTAAGGAAGAGGGTAACGTTACAACGCCATCCGCACCGAGTAGTGACAACACAATAGATACAGCGGGCATCGGCAGTCGTGGCCGAGCGGTTAAGGCGATGGACTAGAAATCCATTGGGGTCTCCCCGCACAGGTTCGAATCCTGTCGACTGCGCGCTTTATTTACTTTTTTTTGTGGAAGGAAAAACCTGGCCTCTTTGATATTTCTATTTTCGTTACACAACCAAATCAGCTACGAGCCTCTTAAGCACCTCTTAAAATGGAGACGATGTGGCAGTATGCTGCAAGGGTAAGGATAAAAAAATCGTCGAGAATACCCTCAAAATAATAACGAAATTAGCGAAGGCAAACAGCCTCGTTAATTGAGGGAAGTGCCGGGGTTTTCGCACTGCCTGTGGTGGTGTGCACCAAACACGTTCGCTAATGTTAGATGGATGACTACACCTGTTAGGTATCTAGGCGGGCCACTTGATACTTATAAACAGAATGACGTGTACGCTAAGCATCATGCTAAGGAGGCGAAGGAAAATGCGCGTAGACTGAAAGCAGGTCATCTTTCAGCATTTGCTAGAACCACTATGTGCAACGCCACCTTTGTTGCAAAGATATGGTTTGTTGCAAAGACATGCAAGTCCTATATTGCTCCCGTGTAAATGTGCAATATTTACACCGAGAGATTGCGTTTTCTCCCGAGGTTCAAGCTGGGAATGATGCCAGCCGGACAAATCTTTGGAGATGTGTGAAAGATGGCCGAATAGGTCTGGCCCATCTTTTTATACGCGAGATTGTCAACAGGTATTTATTTTTTCGAGATGTGGAAGATAAATTATTACACACGATGTACAAGTTAAAGCTCTGAAGCGCACTTCGTTAGTTTCAAGTCGGAACAGAGAGCATGCTCGGTTCAGTACGCGAGTTCTTTAAAGAGACCCTGAAATGGTTTTGGCGATTTTGTACAAAAGCGTGGCACCGATAGCTCGAGTCCTTTTGATCACTAGCATAACAGTATCAGCACTTTGCGTTAAGCGTGTATTTGTCTAAAAAGTTTTAAATACGCGCATCGTGAGAGATTGACGCGACTAGACTCAAAGCGTTTTCAACCGCCTCTTCAACGGGACATGCGATGGGTGCCACAAAGCGCAAGCCACGTGACGTCACCAGCACCTTAGGGCCAGCCAACGGTATCGTAGCGCATATGGCGGCGTACACACGAGTCGCCGGCGAACTATTACAGAGGCTAGCACTGCCGTGGCCGGCGACCTTAGTAAAGAGATCACGGCGCTATGTCGCTACGGAGGGCTCGACACAACGGCTGACGTGGGAGGTGCAGTAGTCGCTAGGGCGCACTCCGCAATTGATCGAGCTGAGCAGGAACAGCAGTGGTAAGGAGGAATGCGACAGAAATAAGCCCATAGCTGCCTTAGCGCATGGCGCTTCGCTTTGTTTATGGTGTGAATGATTAGACAAGTTTGTTGCCTAATCAGTGACACCATGTCAAAAAAGTTTCAGGCACCGTTTAAGGAAGTTATCGATAGTGTTCGATATCTGAGCGTTAGTTTTTCGGAATAGTACCTGTGGTGTGTTGGGCGCAAAAAAAAGACTGACGTACTACGTGACACTACTTTTCTTGTTCCTGTGTACAGGGTCGTATTGATTGGATCCGCTCTGGTCTTGCCGTATTGAAGCGTCTAAAGAAGATGCCAGACCAACCTGCAACAAAAGCATTTTTCCTCAAGCTCCATACGGGTGCGTTGTCGTAAAAACTTTTATGAAACAACGGGGGTTTTTCTAACCGTTGACAATGCATGTCTTATCTGCAAACAGCCGGAATATACATGATCACCCTTGGCTCTGACTTGGTCTTTGAACCACAGACGACGTTTCCATTCATTGATGGGAATGGGTGTATATTTCTGAGACTTCCTTCAAAGAACAATGAACAAGGAATTTCCATTTGAGCCCAAGGTATCATGTATTTGGCGGTAATTAGTGATAACGGCTTAACTTATCACCTAATAATGCTTGTGGGCCTCCACTGCTTATGGCTGCTG